>VYZM01008920.1:0-40758 GCA_013398915.1 Dromas ardeola
TCTATGGGGAACAGTGTCAAAATGTCCTACAAAATGTGTGGAATTCTTTGCCTACTGAATGGTCAAATTTTCGGTCAGTGATTAAACACAATTCACCTAAGGAAAATTAAAACCCCTTTATATCTTCCATGAATTTGTTGCACAAATTAACTGATTTTTTTTAAGGCACAACAGTATTTTTAATGTAAACATTAAGGACATACCTATTTTTATATTCACAGAAATTGGGATTCTGCAGCTCATTTTCCATGAACAGTTCTGTTGAAAAAAAAAAAGATTTAGTATGCACCACAAAGTAAGTAACTGATTTTTTGCGTCATATACCACATCTTTTTAAAATTATAATCAACAGAGGGTTCTGCCTTTTTAACTAGTTAGCTAGATTTTTCTTGTTGCTGTGTGAGAAATGGTGTGCAATTTTATGTTCTGTAAAAAACTACTGAATGTTTTTTAAAGTCTCTGTCTCTTAAAGAGACATAAGTCATGTATCCCAATGGGTGTGCCTCTGTCTGAACAGGGTCCTTACCTTTAGATATTGATTAATTCCTCGTGAATGAGGCCTGCTGCTCGGTCAGTCTTTTGGGCTATTAGAAGTTCACGGTGTGATGGTACACATAATGCTATCCGTGTTGAACTGTATGTGGAGTGAATTAAAATTATTAGCAAGTCTCCCCTCTAAAGACCATTAGCCAAGCAATAAATCAACAAAGGGTACCGCAGCATGATGAAACTGTTGTAGCCCAGGGTTATTACAACACATGGGGCACCGTCAGAGGACTCTAATCCCTCTCAGGAAAAATAATTTATTGCAGCAACATCCTCTGAACTTCCTTTATTGATACAAAAATTATTGGGATGGAACATTTGGCAAAGCAATATTAGCATTGCTAAATAAATTACATAGTCACTTTCTCTTTATGAGTTCACATGAATACTGTCAATAATGAATACAAGTGGTTTTAAACCATACGGTAAAAGCAAGAGTGTTGTATTTGATGCAACTTGACAATAAAAAATCTTTCCTTTTAATTTTAATGATAAAGTATCAGAAGAATACACCTGAACTGCGTATGAAATTCTCTATTCAGCCTCAAAGAGTGCCCCAGTAATCCCCCTGTGTATTTGAAATCATGCAAAATATTCTTCTGCAGTTGGGATACTTCCAAGCTTGGGCAGAAGGTGTGAAAGTGGGTTTCTGACTGTACCTTTGGCACACGTATATTTCTCTGGAAAGTGGTAGAAAGCATTAAGCTGCCTTTAAAAGACTTCAGTGTCACCCAGTGCCGAGAATTTGCAATATGTTAAGCCGCGGTCGGTGGCTGTGTGCTGATTTCTTGACAGACACCAATAGAGGCATGATATGCCTTGACTGGGGATACAGGGAGGGGTCGATCTGTCAGGCCAAAGAGTACGTGGGTCACTATGTTTATTCTGCCTGGGCTGAAAACAACCGACTGCTTTAACAAGAACATAGTAGCTGAGAGCATTTGTGTCAAAAAATACTTTTACTGCCTGAACAGACAGGTTTCAAAGAGGATAAAAGTGGCTTGGAGTGAGATCCGCCCCGTATTATTTCCATATGTTGCCTCTCCTGAAAGGAAAAAGCAGAATATCTGCTAGGCCTTTGGAGAAAGCTGGGCAAGAAAGTCGGCTCAGAAATCTTTGTCACCTTTTTTCAGTATTAGACGAAAATTTTAACCACACTTCCTGAGTCTAGGCTAGCCAAAGCTGAGATGTGATGAGGTATTCAAATGAAAACAAGATAAATGTGGGCCACTGAGAAATTACTTCTGTAATAAAATATGCAGTCATTGAATGTCCTGGACTTTGGGGGTTCCTTTGCGTGTAGCACCTTTACTCTAAAAGGTGTACAAAAAATTAGATGGAAAACTTTAGCTCCTGTATAACTTATGACGACAACTGAGTGGATTCACCTGAAGATTTTTTCCTTTCTTCCCAACTGTTCCAGTTCTACCCACTCTTTTGAGTAAAGGGAAATGCCAATAGTCTGTTCTGAAAATACTGGAGAGCCATATATTCTCCTTCCCCCAGTTACCTGACTATAAGGGTATCTGTTATGTGACCAAGTGCAGACAGGCACCAGCGTGCAATGCACGAACACCGGGGTGTGCAATAGCAAACACAGTGTTGTTTTCACGAATACATGTCTGAAAACTTTGATGATACTGGTTAAGGATAGCACTGTTCTGGCCAAGGATGTGTCACTTCAGGACCCTGAAGGGCAGACAGGTTGTATGAAAGGTTGTGCCTGAAGGGCTTCCTGGGAAGAGGGAAATGAAGAGCGGGCATTGAATCACACTGGTGAGTCAGATCCAGCTCACAGCCAGAGGCTGGACACCCATATATTGACAAACTTATTCATAAATATTGCACTACTCATTTAAGTAAAGTTGTGCAAAAATATGTCTGAGCAGTCATATTATTTTTGTTCTTGTTTTCCACAGTGGCCAACATCTAAGTTTTATTTTCTTAAGTAAATATTTTAATAACCAGTCTCCTGTAACTCCTAATTCTGTCTACACAGTCATGTGTATTTCAAATTCGCAAGGAATTTATTTTTGGAGCTTCTGGATGCATAGAGCATTGGAATTTTTGGCCCCTATTGTGTTAAATAGGCCCAGTTGGGCAAAAGCAAAGAAGCAATCATGCACGGATACACAATCAGATTTTTAAAGTATTGGCCAGGATATGCTTAACAGAAATACCATAAACCTGTAAAAGAGTTACAGCTATTCCTGGTAGCGACAGTAAAACTTCAAAAGCCTTTAGTCTACCCTTGTCCTATAATTTCATCTTCTGTTTTTCCTTTGTGTATATTTCTCAGACAAAATGCTAACAGCAAAATCATTCCAGACATGTGTCTTCTATTAACTTGTTGAACTCAAGAAACTTATAACACTCCATTAGAATGATTTCCCCTCTCCCCAAGATGCCCTGCCACAAATCACAGAGCAACTTTAAGCATTACTTGCTTGTACCTGAAAATACTGTAGTCCTGAAAAAAAAAAAAATATCACTCTCCCTTTCAAAAAAGAGAAGTTTAATTCTGAACCGTGGCCCAGAGGCATTGCAGGCTTCTGCTACGAATTATAGTAGATGAATTTGATAGCCTGAGGTTGTGTTAGTTGAGATTGATTGAAACATCAGTTGGGTTTAATCCTGCTGCTTGGGAGAACGGAATATAAATTGCAAGCAGAATGGTAGCCCCGAATGAGGTGATCAATAAATAAGGTCTCCCAGAAATCTGAGGTATTACATTTCACATGAACTATGAACTTATTTAATAGAAGCTGTGCTAAAATGACTATGATCCATATCAGGAGGGAATGATTAATATTTTTATGACATTTTATTAGAGTAAGTTTAAGTTCATTTTTCAAAACCATGATCGCACTTGCTATTTTTATATGGTTCCTTGAAAGTATTTCCTCAGAATGAATCCTATGAATTTTCTTTTGTGTGAATGGAATTGAGCCTTCTAGTTAAAAAATGATGAACAGTAATTAGGACATAAATTATTTAAAGGTCTTGTAGTTTAAGCAGACATAAAAACTGGCAGGCAATTAAATTCATGGTAAACTCTAGGGGATACTGGTGGAAACAGGTGGAAGCAAGTATTTTATGAGACTTGAGGACAAGCTTGAGGGCTCAGGAGATGGTGGCGTGTGGATGAAAACTGGCATTTTTCAATCTAATGCTGGCTTAACAAGATGTATAGGAAACCTTATTGCACTGGCGTGCGTGTCCCCTGTGGGACAGAGTGAGGCTAAAGCTCCTCATTTAGAGCTCCAGATGGGAACAGCCAGGCCCTCTTTGAAAGCTTTCTCTTGCTTCCATCCCTTTCTGTGCATAAATATCTGTGGTGTGTATGGGCTTTGGAGACCAGTTTCACAGCTACTGTGAAACCGAGCAGAGCAGAGAGCATTCAGACAAATGAGCAAAGTTTGCCAGCATCTATGGATTTAGTTAGAAGCGTAAACGCAAAGGGCTCTAATACATTGTACCTACCCTCATAGAAGTAGGATAAGTAAATATTGCCAAAATCTCTCTGCCTAATGGAAAAAACCTGCTTTTTAATTAAAAAAAAAAGGTTGTTTAATATTCATTTGCCTTTTTATGCTAGCATTAATCCAGTTAGTAAACAGCTTACCTAGAAAGGGATATGAGGTGGAAAATCTATAAATTTGTAGAATATGTTTGTAGAATAACCTACATTTATTTTTAAGAAATGTGTGGCAATTATGTTGAATCACAAATCTCTCTTTATTAGCTGTGTGACCATGCAGTGTGTACTGATCTACACGTCTTTATTCTCCTTATGTATGTTTTACATTTGTAGTAAGTAGCATGAACTCATAGATATGATCAAACAAGGTGGTTTATAAATGTATGTATAATCAGTATTTTCTTTGTACATTGAGAAAAAGATTTCATTTCATCACCTTATACTATCTGCTTTTAATTATGTGAGCAAGCTGAAGACACACAAGAATTAACTACAAGACTACCACGAGGCTATGCAATTATTTTCTTCAGGCTGCTGGGTCTGTCTTGTTATTCTAATATAGCTCAAGACATTATTGGTTGGTTGGTTTGTTTGGTTTTGTTCTCTGAGCTTGGAACTGCCAAACAAGTAGACAATCATCTAATATAACGTAGCACAGATCTTATAGCTACCTTATGTCACAGCGTTTTTGAAAGCGTTATCAAGACTCTTCTGGAAATTTAAAGTCATACCATGGATGTGTTACCGCCTTCCATGTGGCATTTTGTTTTTTTCATTCTCCCAAGAGAGTGGAAATTGCAGCTCAATAATGCAGCTTTTTAATTGCTTCTCGGCACACCAGTCCAATGAGGATGTAGATCAAAGATGTCGTTCTTTTCTGAGAAGGTGGAACATTTTGAATGCTACACAGAAGACAGAAAATCCAGCCTGTGGAAAAAATAAGATTTCAGTAGTTATTCCTATGCCATTTAGGTGAAAACCATTTAAATTTTGGAATTTCTAAAATGAAAATTCTGGGGAAAAAAATAAGATGTCTTGAAACATTCTATTTTGCTTCCACTCTGTGTGTAAGAAAAACTACAGACTCCCAGTTCAGATGTGCCAAAACAGGGTGCTTTATTCTTGACACCTCTTTTAATTTTTCAACTAAACGGTATTTCAATGAAATCAGAGTGTCTCAGCTTTTGGCGGCAAAGTGCATTGTCATGCAAAATATTTCAATTAAATATTTTCTAAACAGCAGTTTCATTTTGATTGAGTTTAGCTCTCCTTGCCAAAAATTCCCTTCTCTTTAATGTCAGGACGCTGCTATTGGAAACAAGCTGAAAAACCTTTGGCTCTGACTCCATAGAAAGGCTCCATGGAAGGTGTCTTCAATGGACAACATTAACTTCTCTGTATTGTTTCTGCTGTGTAGTTTCTGCTTCCCTGCATACACCAAGCAACTCTTTGCAAATAGTGAACTTTTCCTTTGTAAAAATATTTTACCAGTCCTAGCATTTCTGCAGGTTACAGTATATCAGGCATCCACACTGGTGGCAGACCTGGTAATACATCACAGGCTTTAGACTCAGCTCTTTGAACAACTAAACTGGATGGGGTTGAGCTCTGTTCTCAGTGTAAATAAGAAGAGGTGGAACCCTAATGTGTGCAGCCAATATGCCCTGAGCACGTCTTCCTTGGGAAACCAGAAAAGGCACCACTGAGGTAACTATCTTAAATAGAACTGTCAGCATTTTAGCAAAGGCGAAACCGTACTTAGCAGTTTTGCTCAAGAGCTAGTGTCCTAATTCAGACAGTTCAGTGAGAATCACGCACTTTCATTTAAAAAAGAAGCCAGTTTCAAGTCCTCATACATATGGAAGAAAGCTGGACAGCATAATGTAGCGACATTTTTATGATCTAGAAAGCTAAAAGCAAAAAAACACAGCACAGACAAACAACACTGATTAAACTAAATTTTAACTCATTAAAATGATTTTTTTCCCCTAAACTCTTAGGTTTTAAGGCCTAACTAATACTTTGTGAATGTTAAAGGTAAGATATTAAATTCTGGATCCACAGATTCCATATGCTTATATGTTGCACTAAAATATAGTGCTCCTTAATTTGGTGGGGGTGCTCAAATGTAGTAATCCCTCATTTAGAAGAACTGCCCTGGTTCACTGCCAGGAGGCTGCTACACCTTTGGAGCCAGAGGTGGACTTGGCCCATTTGAAAACTCTGCTGTGTTGCACAGAATATGCTTATAGTATACATGTCGTTACAGTAAAGTGTGTTACAACCTAAAAATTTTTACAATAGCTTTCTTTCTGTTCTGAACAATTTAAATAATGTTAAAATCAATGGGGACGCATAGAGGGGCAGATTTTGGCCCTGTGTTATGGAGTGTACACCTCGAATTTTACAATTTTGGGATGTAAAATAATACTGCAAGCTATTAGGGCACTGTTTTCTTTTTATAATTCACATCAGATTTCTGTACTGCAGAAACATACTTAAAAGCGCCAGAACCCCCTGAAGAATTGATTATTTTTAGGTCTTTGGAGGCTTTGTGCTCTTTAAATCCAGCCATATTTCTTTAACTAAACCTGCTTGTGTGTAACTGTTAGTAATAATAAACTATTTTGCATACCCAAGGAAAGCTTTTAGCTTGCATTACAGCTTAGCACAGAATGCACAGCGCATAGCTTAGCAAAAGTAGTTTTGCCACTAATGAAAACAATCCTATATTTGCCAGGCATACTGAAAAGTAAAATCAGTAGGCTTACCAATATTTTCTTCTTTGCTGAAGAATGAAAATACAGCTAAATACGGAGATCAATAATATATATTATTGCTAGGGAAAGAATTTCCTTGTTAGCTTTTTAGGCATTGCCATAAATCTTAAGATACGGTTTTCAGAGTTGCACAGGGTATTTGACTATTTTCTTTTTATTTCAATGGGAAATGAACATATAAATCCCATAGCCTTGGATTTTCAAAGCACCTTGAGGGACTGCTGATTTTATTCAGGTTTCTTCTTCACATTTAGGGATGAAAGTATTTTAAGTGAGTATGTCAGCAGTGGTGTCCACAAATACCACCATTTTGAAAGTAGTTTTTTCTCTGTGAGAGAGAAAGACATCATAAAAGTAGATAGTGGTGACTAAAGAGGCTCAGATATAAATGAAACAGGTGGTCACAATATTGCCAAAGTTACTATAACCCATAACTGTGATTAGGACCCCACTACACTACATACACACAGTATAAAATAATCTGTATCCCCACAAAAGTATAAAATCCACATGGAAATGAAGTATGAATTAAAGCATTCCCATAGTAACCTTACATGTGGGAAACCAAATGAACTGATGCGGAGAGTCTTAAAGTGCTATATATTAAATATACCTTAGTATGGCTTCATCATTTGTTTCAATATCTACTTCATTTGTGAATTTAAGTGGCATGTTAAAAAAATTACTTACTCCAAGATCTTAAAAAATAAGTAGCCATTTTAGTTCTATTTCATAGGAGTCTAGTAACTTTGAAGATCAGACGTCAGACTCTGTTGAACCTAAATCCATTTGATTTTCAGTTAGACTTAGAGACTACAGTGGCAAGGGGACCTTGGGTCTTATAATGTCACACCTGGCAGATCCTAACTCGTTTGCTTTGCCACTGTGTGGAAACCACAGCCAAAGTCCCTCGGGCCTGGCACAACACAAGAAAAGTCAGGCTTAGTGATAATAGGCTGTGCAAAGGCTCGAATACTGACCAAAGAACTGTGAAATGCCAAGAAGAAATCATGACGAGAAAGACATAGCTTGAACTCATCTCCTTTCCAGGAATTAAAAGCCTGTCAGGCATTCTGCTCAGTTACTTGTCTCAGTTCAGTCCTGAACTCTCCCTGGGAATCAAGCATTTCAGCTTTTTTCTGAGGTGAAGCCAACCTTCTTTCAAAAGGTCGCAGAAGCAGGTGCTTCAAAATTTATCTAACAGCTCAGTAATACAAGGATTAATGTGGACTACATACTTGAATTCGGTTCCCTCTTTTGTCTGACAGATGTTAACTTCTTCCCTCCTTCCTTCTCCCTCTCTCTTCTGTTCCTTTTCCCTCCCTGCCACCCCACTTCCCCTTCCTTTTCCCTACTTTCCTTCCATTTCTCTCTCGCTCCCTTCTGGTTTTAGTCATCATCCAGTAAAATACTGTAGAATAATACGTCGTCAGTCCCTCTTGCATGAAGCTGTCCCACACCGAGTTGAACAATTAAATATTTATGGAGGTCTGCAAGAGAGAGAAGGCATGTTTGAGACAAGGGAAATAGCCTACAGCCTAGTGAGAGCATTAAGTTGGGAAGGGTGAGATATGCTTCTCATTTCCAATCAATAAGTAATATAAAAATGTAATTATTTAGTGGAGTAGGTATTAGGAATCCGATCGCTCTTTTTCATGTGACACTGATTGTGTTACTATTTCTCGTTCTCATTTCTGGAGTAAATTTTTTATATGTATATATAAACTATGTATGAGAATTTGAGTTTATTTGTGTGTAAAGTGTTGCACATGGGGAAGATTGTCCTAACTTCGTATGTAATATGATGGGATCTGAGATGACCATTACCATTTAGAAACAAGACACTGGAATCATAATATAGAGACGCATTCTATGCCCAGTGCTCAGCAAAGGTCAAAAAGAAAATAAAACATTAGGAATTACTAGAATAGTAAAAGATAATGAAGAGAAAACCGCATTAAACTGTTGAATACATCCATGATTTGCTGGCACCAGAAATATCATGGACAGTTATGGTCATAGAATCATAGGATCGTAGAATTATAGAATCATAGAATAGCTTGGGTTGGAAGAGACCTTTAAAGGTCATCTAGTCCAATTCCCCTGCAATGAGCAGGGACATCTTCAACTAGATCAGGTTGCTCAAAGACCCATCCAACCTGACCTTGAATGTTTCCAGGGATGGGTCAGCTACCACCTCTCTGGGCAACCTGTGCCAGTGTGTCACCATCCTTAGCACAAAAAATTTCTTCCTTCTATCTAGTCTAAATCTTCCCTCTTTTAGTTTAAAGCTATTACCCCTTGTCCTATCGCAACAGGCCCTGATAAAAAGTTTGTCCCCTCTTTCTCATAAGCCCCCTTTATGTACTGGAAGGCCACAATAAGCTCTCCATGGAGCCTTCTCTTCTCCAGGCTGAACAACCCCAACTCTCTCAGCCTCTCCTCATAGCAGAGGTGCTCCAGCCCTCTCATCATCTTTGTGGCCTCATCTGGACCTGCTCCAACAGGTCCTTGTTTTTCCTGTGCTGAGGACTCCAGAGCTGCACGCAGTACTCCAGGGGGGGTCTCAAGAGAGCGGAGCAGAGGGCCAGAATCACATCCCTCAACTGAGTGGCCACACTTTTTTNTGAGTGGCCACACTTTTTTTGATGCAGCCCAGGATGTGGTATACCTTCTGGGCTGTGAGTGCACATTGTCGGCTCATATTGAGCTGTTCGTCCACCAGTACCCCCAAGTCTTTCTCAGCAGGGCTGCTCTGAATCCCTTCATGCCCCCAAAATGTATTCTAGAACCAGAAATGTTCAAAATTCAAAAGAATGACTTCCACACAGAGGTTGATTGTGTAGGCTAGCAATCTTCAACATAGAAATAAAGACAACTTAATCAAGACAGAAGTCTTCAAAATCATGAGTAGCATCGTGAGCTGTCATTTGTCTTTTTCAGCACAAGAAATCAGGACGATCAAATTAGAGCAGTAGGGGCTGACAAAACACACACAAAAAAACCCCCCCAAACAAACAAAAAAACCCCAAACACCACCACCACCACCAATAAAAAAAAAAAAAAAAAGGAAGTTGTGTAGGACCTGTGAAATTATTTGCTTTAGGACATTTTGGATGACAAAATGTATTCTGTCAAGAGGGGGCCAATAAGTATTTGGAAGAAAGATTTTTTGAGGATAACTTAGTAGAAAAATACCAGCAGGCTTTGGGAAATTTCCAAGCTGAAAATTGTGGGTGGCTGGGAGAGTATTAACAGGGGAAACATTGTTTGTACTCTTCCATAGGTGCTCACTTCTGTTTATTGTTGGAGTCGAAGCAATAAGCTGTGGTCTGAACAAATATGGCTATTCTTGTGTTCTTCTGTAATCCTTCATTGCATGTGGAACTCCTTCAGCAGTAAAGATGGGTTAAAAGTTTGTGCCCAAACCAAACCATATTCCCTGATGACTAGAAAACTGTTCTGAGAATTGGAAATTAATCCCATCATACAGAGGAGAAAGCATAAATTTTCTGCATCACGTTTAAATGACCTTAGTCACGTGCACGAGATCACACAGGAAGTCTATATCCTAACAGGGAGCTCAATTTAAATCTTCCAAATCTCAGAATAGTTATTTAGTCATTGCCTGGCAGATTTTGTTAGTGAAGATTCTGTGGAATCAATGACATAATTTTGATACCTGATAATTTTGTAGCCTGAAAGTTAACAGCAGTAAGGGTAAAACATTCTGGGGTCCACCCACATGTTCATTGAAATAAGTGTGTGTCAAATGATTCATCTTGATTCTCACAGACTTTTTGATATTCTTGAAAGTTAGAAGATGCATTTGGTTATTTAGAGAATAAAAAACTTTTTTTTTTCATGACCAGAAAACATACGGGAAAAAAGAGAACAGATAATGTTGTACCTGTCAGTCTGAAAGAGCAGTTATGGAAAACTGCCTGGTATCGCCACACTTGGTCTAGACCTGAAAGCCAAATAGAGACATATATGTTAGCTCTAAAGCACTAGAAGGCTCAGTTAACAGCATTATAATAATCGCTTGGTCAGGAACATTTGGAATAACCTTTAGTCAGCCTAATGATTAATTCTTAGCAATTCTGCCTCAGGAACTCACTGTAAAACAAAACCAAAGGCTATTATCTCTAGAACAGAATCCAGCTTACTAAAAAAAAAATAAAAATAATAACATCATGTTGTGGATGTGAAGTGATGTTGAAAGGCCTGCATTAAGAATATTTCCCATAGGTACTTTTTGGTCCTTTAAAAATAACCCTGTGTGTTGCAAGGACTAGAGAGAAGCTTGTGAATTCTCATTAGTAGTCTGCTGCTATTCAGACAACCGCGCTGCACACGCACTTCCAAAAAATGATCGTGCTTCATCTTAAAAATGTTAGGCTTTCTTCTCCTCAACATCCATGCAGAAATGTGTTCCAGGATCTCATTGGTCAGATGATTAGACAATTGATAGTCTAACTTTTATAAATTATGAATGAGTTTGTACTTTAGTCCTTCTGTTACACTTTCCCAGGCTTCAGCCACTCTCCAGATGCCTGTTACCACTGAAGGATATTGAGATAAGTCAGATTTGCAGATTTCTATAGAATATATTCATAAACATCAGCAAGTGATGGATGGAGGGTCCCATTTACCCTTATTTTTAACAGAAATATTTCATCACTTTCTCCCCACAGTCATTAGTACCTTAATATTCACTGTGACTCATTTTAAAGTCTCAGTATGATTGTTATAATCTAAAGTGTCTTTGGAATCTCTGTGGAGATTCTCGGATATATCTGCGTAGGGGTCTAGCTGACAGGTGATCTTCTGCTTTCCTTTAGGAATTAATTTTCCTCTAGGTATAAACCAGTTGCTGTCAACATATAGAATCAACCGGCAATTTATCAAAAAATATTTTAAACTTTCTGACATGCCTTCTGTTATTTTTTATCACTTGCCCACTAGCTCTTAGTTTAATCATAACCTTAGTTTTTATTCTGGTAAATTGTGGTGCTCTATCTTTCCAAGAGCTAGAGCAAAGTCCGTTATACTGATTATATCTAACTGACAAATCAGTGACATTTCCTCTTTCTTCAGGGTTCTCGGTGTTGGAGTTCATATTAGAAGATGTCAAAACCTTCTTTTCTAGACTGTACTCAGGTTTTGGATCCATCATATATTCTAATAATCACAAAATTATCCTTAAACATCACATTACGACAATTAGTTTATTCTTTCTTCATCAACGTCATTATACTCCATTTCTTTCACAATCTGCTTCATGGTAAAGAAAGAAAAAGGGTAAAATCCCAGTGGTTCATTTTTGGTGTTTTTCAAGAGTAAAACTGTTTTTCCACCTTGTCAACAAGCAGTGACATTATGCAGTGCTTTCGGAGGTGTTCTTTTTATGGACAATACCCTGGTGACACAAACCAGAGCAGCAATGGCAGCAGCAGAAGCAGCTGAGGTGGTGGCGTATTTTTTAGTGGATGAAACAGAAGAACTTGCTGAACCTGTGAGAATGTGACCCGTAGGAGAACTTGTTGCCAACTTTCTCTCTTTTATAACTTTTCCTCTTTCTTTTTCATTATATTTGACATTTTCCTTAGACTAAGTTTTGTTAACTGTAAGTAGTTTATGGCAATGAACAGGAGAAATAGGGTCTGCTCTGACACGGAAAGTAGACAAAGACAATATGCAAAAAAAAAACCCTTTCAAAAGTTGGAAAAGGGATTTGTGAAGTGCTTATTGCCCCTCCTTCAGATGCTGGTAGAAGCTGAAGTTCTCCGTTCCTTGCACAATTGCTTATACACAGAATCAAATGTCATTAATTTCTATCCCTCATTAGAGCTGTTTTATTTTTCTCGCTCTGCTTTCACTTGACAAAGTGTACCAGTCTTGGCTTTCAAGTTAGAAATCACCCACACTCTCTCAGCTGGACTCCACTACTGTCTCTACAATCCAACTAAAAATTGAGGAAAAGTGGAAAAATGAGTTACTCAGTAGTGCTTTCACACTAAACCTATTACAACTTTGTTCATCACACATGCAGTCTTAAATCCAGATTACTCCAGATGAGTAATCTGGATTACTCATTTGAAATCCGGATGAGTATGTGGATCTCATCTGGATGAGATGGGATCTCATCACCATTGTTCTTAACCAGGTGACGGGGGGGTAAGTACTGACAGTAGCAGTAGATTCCTGTGGAACGCACAAATGCAGTGTATAGTGTTGTGACTGACTGTGTAAGATTTTAGTAGCTTTGAAATAACTTTAATAATTTTTCCTTTTTAAAATACATTCAGAACTGCTATAGAGATGCTAGTAGACCTTGGGAGGTTTGGATGCAGATTTCAAGATGGATTCAAACATCAGATGTAGAGACATGAGGTAAATTTAGTTAATTTGGCTGGGATTAAAAGGCAACCACTGGATCATTAGGAGAAATCCACCAGACTACTTCCATTTTCAGTACTTTTACATTTGTGGTAAATCCTGGTGGTAGATAGACTGTAGTGGTAGTATCACTTTAGCTTTTTTGTATTGAATTGTTTCTGGATGGTTGGTAAGGGAGAAGAGGCCAAGCTTTTGTACCAAGCCCAACTTTCTACCCTTTATTGTATGTCTGGCCCAATGTGCAGAAAGAATCTGTGAAAAGTCACTGTCACAGGTTGTAATTGATGTGAAATAGAAAAAGAAGCGGCCCTGCTTGCCTCTACTGTGCAGAGAACAGCAACAAGGCTGCCTAATGGGCTTCACTGCTCTACATGTTGCGAGTCACACAAAAACTCAGTAGCTGCATTAGCGAAACAGGAAAAGTGATGAGATAGACAGACACGCTACCGCCTCCATCTCCTCTCCTTGCTACCCCCATATATATAAGCAAACATCTTTTAATGAAGCATTTTTAGATTTCTCCCATCCTTTCATGTCCTTCCCTAATCACACACCAGGCTTTGCTTTAGATCAACCTAAATGAGAACTTTAGAGAGAGAGTTTTCTGACAAGAGAGAGATTGCTTCGCAGTTAAAGACAGGCTGCTTCAAAAGCAGAGAGAGCTCTGTTCTCAAATGTAGAAGCTGAGGCAAGAGCATACTCCTAAGCTTGAAATGCTTTTTTCTGTCTGAATAACTGGGGGTATTTTCTTCAGCCATTGGTGTTTAAGTTGTGACCGAAGACTGAAACACGTGCTTAATTAACGGAAGGTGTTGCTTCCGTATTTGAAAAAACCCCCAGAATTTCAAAATCAGATTCATTCTGCTGTTTCTGTGTGACTGCATGAGTTTCATTTAATGCATAGAGTTACCTTCTTAGCATATCTATCAAGTGCTTTCAGGACTACTTTACAAAGGAAATAATCAGTTATTTTTGTTACGATTATTTGCAAGGTATATGCAATACTGTTTGCACTGGAACAGAAAATAATGCAACTTCTGTCCTAAGGTTTTAAAATCTAATCAATCATTTGTGCCCACTGAGCTAGTTACGAGCAAATGTGTTTTCAGTGTAACAGCTGTCTAGCTTGGGAAGTCTTGACATGGTCTTTTCTGTGCTAATGTTTTCACACCTGATCTAATTTAAGATGTACTGAACAAGGAAGTTTATCTAAAATAAATTATCTGTTACCTATGTGCATCTATGCATGCTTCTTTAAGAAGATGCTCTATATCTCTGCAACAGCTTATGGTTATCATGTGATGCAGGAATTACCATGGTAACTACCTGTATGCATTTTTTACTGAACAGCACAATGGGAAGGTAAGAAAAGCCGCCTAAGTTGTTGGCAACACAAGTTACAGCTGCCCTTGGTTTGGGTAGCTCAGTCACTCACTGTGATAAAAACATTGTCATTGTCTTAGGATAGAATGCTTATGTCTTATACATTAGATCCAAAGGAGGCATATTTTATTGGAAAATTGGTTGGACTTCTTGTGTATTTGTGATTTATGGCACAGAGGAATATACTTGCTTACGCTTAGGAATGAGAAAGGAAAGAGCTCGTTTGCTCATTTATCTTAATGATAAACTATTAGGCATTCTGGATCCTTCTGTAACATTTGTGCGGAAATGAACATATTTCTCAAAGAAAGGAATTCATAGACTGATATTCCTTGAGGAAAATACATAAGCAGTGTTAAATCTTTTCCAGAAATATGAATGCAGAAAATTCAGTAAAATTTAATTTCCTCACATAGGATTACTGCACTTGCTCATGCATTTTTCTTTGAAATGCTACATTTGGAGTGGTGTAGAACCTGAAATGCAGATGTTGGTTTTTAGGAGATAATAGTTGTGATTAGAAATGTATATTTCCCTAGTAATATAGTTCTAATATCTTCCTCTAGAGTTCCTATGTGTGAGTGCTGCCAAGACAGACAGCAGCAGGATATGGCATGTAATCTCATTCACTGGCAATTGCTCTGATCCTTCAAGGAGCATTTATTACTCATTCATTGCATGTCTGCAAAGCCAAGAAGCTCAAAGTGGTTTATTGAAGTGCCCAGTAAAATTTTGTTTCTTGCAATTCACTGCTGAAAAGAGAACAATAGAATTTTTATAAGTGGAAAAACAAGTCTGTGCCCTTGAAGGGAGCCTCCGCAATGAGACAGAGAAATATTTTTTGCCATCAGATTATTTAGAGCTCAACATGATGGCTTAGTTTTGAATCCTGTGAGTTGCTGAACGTCTTCAGTGCCCACAGCCCACAGTTACAGAAGTCCCGTTTACAGAAATGAGAGTAAAGAATTGTTAAGTGTCACTCCGAGCAGTTCAGCCACAATTTCCAGACTCTGATGAGTCAGTGCTCTGTCGGAATCAAGAATTAAAATGTGCTGAAATTAATCGAAGTCCAATCCAATTGGTCCAAGTATATCTGTGTCTATTTTTTTCTTCTTCACCGAAAAAGGTAGCATAGTTCAACAGTACAGTGGAGCTGGAAACTGGGTTCTGTTGCTAGCTTTGCCAGTAGCCTACTGGGTAAACGTGTCCTGTCCTTTCACTTTGCTGTGCTTGGATTTTCCTACCTCTAAGAGAGCAGAATGCTTTCCTTTCTCTGTGAAGATCTCTTTAAGAACACTCAGGTGACATATAAACAATGAGTAGCTTTGCTGTCATCATCATGAAACAAAATACTGGATCAGTTGTATTGTAGCCACATCTTTCTTCTTTGTCATCTGCTCTTCTTCCCACCATCATGGACCCAGACAGGTGAATCAGCCACCCTGCATGATCACAGCAGTGAGATCGCTGGACCAGTACCTTTGCTGATCTCTCAGCCCAGCACATTCCACATCCCGTCTCCAAAATGCGTGCCAAATGCCCGGCCATTTCACATAGCAGAGCAACTTGCGTAATGGAAAATATCCCCAAGGAACATTTTCCAAAAGCAGTATAAAAAAATAAGGAGTACTTACATTTTTCTTGAATATTCCTTTGAGGAAAATCATTATGATAAATGCTGCATTCACAGTGATTTGTGTTTAAATTAGTGTTTTGTATCAGGATTATCACAATTTCGTATCTTCAACTCGAAAGAAATTATAATAATAAAATTTAAATTGCCCGGGTTCCCGAGTTGCCACACCTGAACCTAGAACAATTGCCTCTGTGTAAATTCCAAACCCGCACAGGGCAAAGAAAAGGAAAAAGAAAAAATATTAGATCTCTCCTGACTTTGAACAGAGATTTCTGACTTTAAAAATGCAATAGCTCTTGCTTCTAGTCTTTCTCCTTGTCAACATCACAGTCTGCCAGCTGCTAGATTTAAAAGCCCCACAAGGCTGCATTATTTTCCAGTACCGAGACATGGACTGACGTCACTCCTTATATAAGACCACAATTAACTGAGTTTTTTCTTGAGTTAGTTCCAGTGATTAAATTAGTTGCATTGACAGTGCCTGCTGTACACAGTAACTGGCTCTGCTCAAGTGTCTCTAATACTTACCAACACATATTTCTTTTTCCAAACTTGCGTTGAATTCTATTTAGAGAAAAAGATATTGCTATTAATCTACTAATATTTGTCGTCTCCTCCCACTCAAGCAGCCTTTCATATAGCTTTTGAAAGTTGCCACATATGACACTGAATTGTCAGGTGTCGTGACATTATGCGAAGTTTCTGAGCATCGAGTTACATATGCTACGTGCTAATGCTTTCAGGAGAAAAAGGAAGTGGGATGTGTCTGATGTTTTCTACAATATCGATCATTCCCTGAGCGCTGCAGGGACCTCTGCAAGTTCAGAGTGATAAAAGAATGTTTCTCTGGATGTAAAAGCTTTTACTGAATATCGGTATAAAATACTGCAAAAAATCATGCAAAAATGTATTAAAAAAATTCCATTTGAGTGACAAATAAGTTAGGACTTCAAATATTTGAAAAAGGAAAATTTAAAACAGCTTTCGAGCTCTTAGCGATGTTGTCCTCGTGTACATACTGTGTGAAAATAGAGTCCGAAATTTGTCAGAAGGTCCTCAAAAAATGTTATCGTATACGTACAGAAAGATACACAAATTGAAACTTCAGAAGCATCTATAACTCATGTATTTCCCAAATGTCACGTGCTTAATTAAAATGTTCTTTTAAGAACAAATTTGTATATATTTACTTGGTATCAGGTACCTTTAAAAGGAAAAAGTAAAACTAAATTATATTGTGTGAGATTTTAGCAGACCTCTCACATACAGTATCAATGGTGTGTAAATCCTTAGACAGTACAGAGCTGCCACTAAAAATTCTATGGTAGCATATACCATATGTTGGCATCCTACGAGGGGCTCAACCCAAACAAAGAGGTGCTCAGCTTCCTTTTTCTCTTAGTACCAGAACTGCGTTCTGCGAGGCTAGGTAAGAAATGGGCTGCTTTGCGTATGTGCTACATCAGACGATGAAACAATAGAAATGTTTCTTGATGATCTCATGGCATATCCTAGTTCCCGGTCTTGAGAGCTACTCCCAGTAGTTTCCCCAGGTTCTCTATGCAATATCTGATGCTGCTGGGACGATAGTGCGTATCTATTCCTAGGCTGTCCGTGTAGTAATTTACCAGTAATTATTACTGGTAGTTGTCAGTATTTGTTCCTCAATAGCAAACACTACAACAGAAAAACTAAGATTTGGTAAAAATGCATGCTTTGGGTAAATGTGAAGATAATTTATAAATGGAAAAAAAGTCTGAAGATTTTCCTCTTCATGCAATTAATGCACCACTTAGTTATAATACATAATATTCATAAGGTTTTCTTTATGATTATGATTCATAGTCTTTTCTAAAGATCGCTAAATGCTATTTCAGGTATATCATGTGTATAATGACTATGTAATCTATATTTTTATATATACTCTTTTTTAAAGAGCACTCAACCAAAACTAAAGAAGTGCTGTAAATATCACAGCATTGCTATGTGGTGAAGATCTGTAAGATACATTTTGGAGACACATGTCTGAAGCTAATAACCTTTCACCTCTCCCCATTTCATCTGCACTTTGGCCTCTAATCTGCCTCCACTGGGACTAGCATTCATATGCCAAACCACGGAGCAGCTGTCAGAGAGGTCCCATTATTATCATTTTATTTTAAAAAAGGCAACTTGCCATAAAACATGCCAAGTATTTTTGAATTCTCACGTGAAGTGAGTGATGAGTAGCAGACACCCGGTTTGAAGGCACTTCTATTGTAAGGAATCCTTAGTCCTCCCTTGCTGCTCCAGTGACTAATCCCTCACCCCCCAAAGGCTGAATTTGTCACGGAGCGTATGACGGGGGGGAGGGGGAGGAAGCCACGCGTGCGCACTTATTTTTGGTGGTGCAGATTTAAAATTAGGTTGCTATGGATTTGCAAGATCTTTTTATGCCAGAGTCCTGAGAGTAAGATTTTGAAACGGGAAAAAGGGAGAAAGATTTGCTTTAAGAAGCTTTTAAGATATAGGGAAAACCTGTGCTTGTGAGAGAATACAAGTGAAACTCAACACATTTGCCATATTTGGTGTTGAATTGCATTTAATTTTTAGGTCAGGCAATTATTTCTCTTCGTACCAATGTAGTCTATCTGAAAATCTTGAAAGGAATTCAGCTAGCTGAAAGCAAAATCATAATAGCTGTCACGTCGAGCCCCTGTCCTTAGTGTATATGATTCTATATCTAATCAACTTGACACAGAGTGGGTAGACTGGCAGCTTCCAGGCATCAGAAATGAAGGATGTGAGACACATGTCACAAAACTATGCAAAAGTAGGAGTAGCTACAAGTATGCAACTACACTTTCAGAGTTTGACCCATGGCACATCGTGTTGCCAGCTCTTTTTTGCTGTTATCTAATACAGTAGCCACACTGCTGGGTTTTGTTTACTCAAAATATGTAGCTAATGGCCAATTTTTCTCTTTAAAAGTAGCTGTTTAGAGAAACAGATATTACTAACTAAAAGATGGGGAGGCAACTCAGAAATGCCAGAGACAAATAGATGACATAATTCATGCCTCTAGCATTTCATTCTTTATGTAAATAAAGAACAACATCTTCAAACTATATTCTTCACCACTAGATTGGCAGCTTTGAGACAGAAAAATGTTTTCATATTGTCAGTTGCTGTTTATTTTATATTCAGTATTTTCCTCAGTATTTGGATGCCAAAATGTTCTTTGTCAGTTGTACAGTATGTACAATTTTCCCCCTTTGCTCAGAACCATTCATAATTCAGTGTCTGGATTTGACTAACTATATTTCTCATGAATTTACAAATAAGTGAAATTTCTTATACTCTAGTGGCTCCTTGTGGAGTTGCCTTTTTTAGACTGAACTCCTGCACATCATTCACTGTTTGCTGAAGGGCTTTTTCTCCATTTGTTTTAATGCACATACAGGTTTTGATTCTTAAGTAAATAGCTATGAAAAATAACACAGATATTTGAAGATAGAAGTCCTTTGTAAGGTAGTTCAGCAGTATCATTATATTCACTTTCAAACTGATTGGTTTCTGGGAATTTTGCCTGACACTTTTTTTCAATGTGTGTTAACTCATAAAAAATGCACATAATGAAATCTTCCAAAATTTAAATGGCAGATGTATGGTGGGGTGCTCTTACTCTTATTCAGCTGGCCTGAGTCATCTGAAGACAGTAGGGCTACTCTACCAAAGTTGGCCAGCCGTCTCTTTGCAACCCTGTTGCTTTGTTACTATCAACGTATCCCATCCAGTTCTGTCCATTTCTGCAATATACACGACAAAATGAAAACGTTCTTTCACACAGTAAGAAGCAAACCTTCCAGAAATTGATAATTAGGTACTTAGAAAATTAAATCAATATGCAATACTTTAAACTTTGAAATTTTTGAAAGCATGCTTTCAAAGATTTGGTCTCTAGAGTACCATGGACAATCATTGTATTTGTCCACTGAAATTCATATGCACCACTTCGTGGTACTCAAATGCACAAGTATTTAGCAGGATGCACTGAAATTAATTCCCTATGGGGTTCCAGCTCATGGAGAATCCCTGTGAAAAAGATTCCGTGGGTGATGTAGACCATTATGGCCACCCTTATCAACCACATAAAAGGGTCGGCATATGGGTAGATGAGGTACAACAATTTTACTATCCAAATGGTTCTCTGGACTAAGGAATCAAATGTAATTGAGATTATAGTTTGGGACTAGTAGTTGCAGGTTGCAGATTTGGGCTGATGGAGAGTGGGGCAAGGAACGCGGGCTGGGGATGGGGCACTACTGTTCTCATGAGATCGTTGACTAACTCATTACACAGAAAACAGTTTCTATAGATGAATAAAAGTGACTTGTCACATTAGTTGAAAAATGCGCAATGACTGAGGCAGAAGACTGCTAGCAAATTACTAACAAAAGGAGATGATGTTTTATTTGAGGCTGTTGAATGCCATCCCAATCAACTGATTTCCTTTTTTCCTTATTTGATGCCATTAGAGCATTTCTAACTGCAGCTGATACGGGAGGCTATATTATAAACTTAGGTAGGTTTTTTTATCACCAATTGTTCTGAAAAATCAGGATTAAAAACTCTCAAATTAGTGCCCTATAAATTAGTTATAATTTTATTTTTTTGATCTAGTTCTCTACCTAAGCATGCAATCAAGGCCCTCATATTACTTAGGTGCTGAGGAAATGTGGATCGATGTCAGAAGCACTAGGACACTGTAGTGATGAGTATTACCGAAGAGTAAACAAGGAAATTAATCATTCTGTCTTCAGATCAGGATTTAAATGGGGTGATAACATTGAACAAGGAGGAGAAAACAACATATTCAATAGCCGCCCATTAGTTTATGTTATTCATTTGTGTACTGAGTGACATGGAGGTCTTGTAGAAAAATACGTTAGTTCATTGTACATTGCTTCAGAATATATGTGGAAAAGGAGCTGATTAGGGTTGTCCGTGCAGATTTTAATTCTGATGTCTCCTAACTGTTAATACTTGTCTTTGCAATCTTAAATCTTTATACACACATACATATGTGTGTATAAATATGTATATATCCATATAAACATACAGTGTAGCAACCAGAATTTTTAGTGAGTGTATGTTGCACATGCTCAGTTTGGTGTCCGAGCATCATCTGGAGGCGGTAGAAGGCAGGAAGAATTACCAGGAGGGTTTATTCTTCTGTCTGTGGACGTAAACCTGCTTTTAAGCCTCTAGGGAAAAAGCACAGATGATTTTCTGATTTTCTGTTCTTTAAGGTATAATAAATCTAACAATACTAAGTAGTGAAGTAATTGTCAATGTTAATGCAAAAACCATAATGTGAATTTAATTAGTATTAATAGAGTTTTTAAAGTGACAAAGATGAACAAATTAGAACTGTTATTTCATGTAGACATCTTCATTTCTGCCATTTAATATGCACATTAAGTCACGTTTTTTTGTGCCATATCAAAATGGACGGTCATCTAAAACATGTTGCCTTTAAAAACAATATAAAAATGAATTAGTAAGAGAGGATCCTGCTGAAAGATGGTGCTTGGTTAAGTCTGGTTTTGCTTACCTGGAAGCGATACCTAATGATAAAGTGTGATATGAAATCTGTGCTAGCAGCAGAGACAATCAGGCTCCTTATTTTAAACTGTTTATGGCCAAAGCTGTTCTTTGGAAGTGTTGTTTCTCACGCCGAAGGGAAAGAAAGGAGCAGGACTGCAGCAGCGCTGCCCACACAGCTACAACGGCACCGTCTCAGAGGAAGCTTTCAACGGAGCTACAGCTTTGCTGCCATATGATAGTAAATGTCATATCGCAGGCTCAGGGAGGTGAGGGAGGAGAAAGGAAAAGCAAAAAGGCATTGTCAGTATATAATCATATGCTAAATTACTATTTTACTACCATAAAATGTCAGGCTTTTTCATTTTTACTATACTTTCTTAGTAAAGCATTTTATCTGCTGGAAATGAAATATTAGCATATAGCTAAATTTACCCCAAGCCCTGCCTTCTGTCAAAGTTGTTACTGACAATCTCAGTTCTTTCTACAGATACAGAATAATGAGAATGATTTCTGCAAACCGAAGTGTTCATTTGCAAATGCCTTATTAGGAATATAATGCTGATTTGTTTTCATACATTCAATTAATCACAAGAACAACAGAGGACAAATTAAATTTGTTTTTCTTTTTATTGCATATAAGATAAAGAGTGCTTTAGAGATTAACTGTAAACCTGTTCTAATTAGTGCCCAAAAGCGGATCAATAATTCATCTGTATATATCTTGCTGTACTTTGTTAGTAATCACAAATTAAATTAATGGCCACACACAACAAATGAAATGAGGGACTCCAGCATTTTTCCCCGGGAGATCAACACCGTTTCACTGCACAGAGTCTCAGCGGGTCCTAACGCTGCTCGTTCAGGCAACAGAAGCAAAGTCACACTTAACGCGATGTCAGGCTTCAAGCTACTCTATAAACACTTTTTGTCCCTATAAATTCTAACATATCCACGTCAAAAGCATTTTTAAAAGAAACTTTAGCTCCTAATAAAAATTACATAGACCTTTTATTTTGGAAGGGATTGAGAGGTCCCAAAAGTGTTTGAATGCATAACGTGTCTGTACTCTGTTATTAAGACAGCCAACTTCCGAACATCAACAATACGATTTTGCTAATTGATTTTTTTGTCTTTTCTGATGTTTGGGTTTGCAGCCTGTTTTGATGGTGACCTTTAAATCTCTCCCCTTAGTCAGCTGGAGGATTCTTTTCTGACTCAATCTTTCTCACACTTTCCTGTTTCTATATGCCTTTTTGACTATTTTCATGAGATTATTCCAGGATGAATCACGTGATTTGTGATTTCATTGCAGAAAAAGAAGCCAAACTTGCTTGAAATGAAAGAAACAAGCAAGGAAATAGTAATCCCACAGGGACTGATTAAGTCATGCCGCTAAACATGTTGCTGTTAATCAATTTACATGTGGTCCACTATTTCATTTTTATAACATAATAGAAAGTGATAGATTCACAAGATCAAATGAATCAATGACAAAAGAGAAAATAAGCATTTCCAAGCAATGCCTCCAGGTTCACTTATTAGTCAAACAGGGTATTTTTTCTGATGACATAATGCCTCTAGGTTGTTTCATTTGTTATTTTATGGGATTGTCTTTCTTGTGTGACTTACCATTGTCACTACTGACAGAAACTCAGGTGTGCGTTAAGATGTATTACCTAACTGATGCTGGAATCAGAACATCTGGAACATCTGCCATTTGGGCGCCGTGGCAGGTGGACACAGAGACATCGCTTGGTGACCAGGAGCCGTACCTTCCCCGGTTCTACTCTGTGTCAGAGACATCATTTCTCTTTGCTTCAAATACTCTTACCAACTCATGCTAAGTGAACAGAAGAGATCAGGAGATTACAGAAGATCACTTCACTGACGGAAGGATTTGAACGTTTGCCCGGCATATGAGAGGCTTACATTTGAGGCTCTGATTCTCTGCAGCAGCAGCAGCCATAGCCCGGGACTACTCTGGAGCTGATCCGCTTTTATGGAGAAGTCCTGTGAAGACGAAGCTTTCATTCTGACAGAGAACTAACAAGTGTCAGAAGTTTTGAATTTGAGGAAAATACAGTTAGGGCTTTCTCTCTGTTCCAGTTCTTCCATTCTGTTAAATGGGAAAATAGACTGAAATCTCGTGAGAAGCAGCACTGCAGATAATCTTCTGCCTGGCGCTGGCTGTTCCAGAACAGAATTTCAGTGCTTGCAGTGTGGCTGTTACATAGCACACTGTCCATCGCTGTGACAGTGGCAACTTTGAGAAACGCAGTTTATCTTCCTTGTATTGAAGTCAATGTCTTCAAATCACATTGCTTCCATAGGGAGCAGAACTGGGTATTTTGACCAGAGGACAGGGCCCAGCTCTCCAAAGTTTCACAATCTGTGCATTAAAATATCGGTTAGAGAATAGATCTTAAATGAGTGCCAATAATTAAATGTTAAATAGTGCTGGTATTCCCACTCTACAGCAATTATTTCAGCTTGTAAGTTTTCTGCTAAGCAGTTTTTGTGTCCTCTCATGTCAAATTAATGCACAAGAACAAATAAACCACTCATGGCCCAAAGGACTGTATTCTAAATAAAACATGGAGTATTTACATTTGGTAATATAAACAGTAAATTACAGTTACAATAAGGCTGGCATTGAATGAACAAGTTTCTAGGCTAATAAAGACATTCTAAGGCAGGAAAATAAATGAACTAGAAAATGCTTTTTAAACATCTGCCTGTTCTTTTTACTCATGTGAAACACAGACAAAAAAAATTGCCCTTTGAAATAATTGGCCTAAAGAGGTAATTCTGGCTTTCTACATTTTCATTTCTGTCTCATTCCTTACTGAAATGTGTTCAGGATACAAAAAAGATTATTAGATTTGACAAGAAAGGTGTATTGATTCATGAAAAAGTCAAACTGTAAGCTTCTCAGCGTGACTCAGACCATATCTGAAAACGAAAGCGAAATATAAGAGAAATAGGGGAAAAAATCAAAAATATGTTTCCTGGAACAAAACTTTTGTTTAAAACATTTAATTTATTTAATTTAATTTTCAACATATTTAATTTTCAGGATTTTAACATATTTTAATTTTCATTTTAGAGCTGAAATTTTTTTGGAGGATGTATACATACTTGTTATATGAATTGGCTCTTCTTTTATACTTTTGGCTGAGATTATTATTGTTATATTTTTATTATTCAGTGGCATATGTCAACACTCATTGGGATTTGCATGTTCGTGCAATGGAGAACACTAACTTGGAAAGCATGGTCAGTCCACTTCTTCATAGTCCCATCGTATTATGTACCATCACACTGTCAGTCAGGAAATAACTGTGGACCATTGTCTTCAGGCCTCCTAAAGCAGAGCTAGGTGGTCAGTCTTCGCCTTCAGTGCTGCCTTGTGATTTTCTGTGTAAGACTTGTACATGCTGAGAAGCATCTTTTCATACATCACATTTAATTTGGCGCTTCATCTATACAGGGTAAACAGTTTGTGCTTTATTGATCCTATGATCAGACATAACTGCGCAGAAAAAAAAAAACAGCTGAGAAAAAAGTTGAGCTTTGCTTGACCTTGTCTTTATTTGATTCAATTTTAATTCCAGAAAGCAACATTTACAAAAAATAAAAGAACATTGTATCTTTCCAGATTAAAACGGAAAGCAGTTCTTTTGATTGTTCTGATGTTTACCTTGAAGGAAATTACCATAGCCTCCTCATAAATTTATTTAGCTCATGGCCATCTATAGCAAGTATCCAGTGTTGACACATTTAATTGATTATCAAGACAAACGCTAATTAAATGGCAATCTTCCAATTTTAACAGTGCTATCCTTTATTTTTGAAATGCTTTCTCATCTCGTTCATTTCCTGCTTCCAAGCATCACTTTTGCTTTTTGTTTGCATCTGTGTTTGGCATAATAGTGGCCTTTCTCTTTCATGTACTGCCCTTCCCAGATGCTACAGAAGGGTGGAGAGAAGTCAGTGAATAGGGCTATTATACCTGTATCTGGATTCTTCTACATACAACTCCTTGTATCACATAGAAATATTTTCCATAATATGAGGAATTGTTTCCTCTCTCTGGGTACTTGGACATCCAGCCACCCTCTCTCATCTACTGAACATTGATTTAAACCAGACACTGTTTGTGTGGACCTTGACACATTTTTACAGTGCACGCGCTATTCATCTGCGTGGCATGGAAATAGTAAGTCCAACATTTCCTGGTATCATTTTTACTGTGCATGTCCTACACAATCAGTTCGGATTTTTCAGTAAGTGTGATGGGCAGGAAGCTTGAAAACCCTGTCAGGAGGACTGCAACCATTCAAATAAGTGAAAGAAATTCCATTCTTCAAGGAAAGCTCTTTTTCATACTTCTTTTTCAAGAGAGAACAGAGATGGTCTGAAAAAGTACATTCTGAATTCAAGGAGATCCCTTCAATTGGTTAATACTATTAGGCCATTCATACCTCTAGAAATATTTATATCAACTTAAGTAAGTACTAAATACTAAGTTCCTGCTATGGGGAAAAGAAATGTTAGTTTATTTTACATTTGTGACCTGAAAAATGTAATGGTGGAAGTGTCAAAATAAGCAATACAACACCAAGTGTTTCCTGCCGATATCCCCACCCAGTTTTACAGACCTTTTTTAAGTTGCTGTTCTCTATTTCCCTCAAGCTATCAGACTTCAACATCTGCTCAGAGAGAATAAAAACAACCAAACTTCTAATGTATGAGTTAGAATTTTTGTTACTTGTTGCTGATGACCATGCTTATTGTAGAGTTGAATGGTTTTGAGAGGAGACTTACGTAAGTGCTATTGGAACTTGCTGAGGATACATTAGGATTTTGATCAGGTCAAAGGAGAACTAAAATCTTTCTGTGCTCCAAATATCTGTATATTATGTACACATATATATGTGCATATTTTATGTACATGTATGTGTATGTATATACAAACCTAGAAGAATACTCTAATATGGTTCACGTTAAATTTTAAGTGAAGTTTTACAATTGGATTAATTTTAATAACCGTCTTTTTTGTGGATGGCTGCTATCTTTCTCATAGAAGATATGTTTGCCATTTGAAATAAAATTCTTCCTCTGACTGATTAAGTTAGCCAGTTTATTTTGTTGCGTTGATAATGGCATGTGTAATATCTGTATATTCTGAAAGAAAAGCAGTAGAGGATGTAAATTTGGACATGTATAAATTATATATTTTGTTCATGGAGTCAGAGTAGATGTGACTGAATTCATACTATTTAGTATGAATTGGGATCTTTCTAAATCAAATATAGCTGTACTGTTTGTACATGTCAAACGTTCATCTCATTCACTATTCTTTGTGCACGGAACCTGCCATTTGATCCTCGGGATGCAAGCAACATCTTGTCGTCAGCTCCTTGTCAGTCGTACAAGGTTGTGTTACACTTTATAATGCCCTGATCGCCAGTTTTGCAAACCATCGGTTTTCACCGCTGACCCTGGTTAGTGCAAAGATCAAGAACGTCATTTGCTTGCATACTTTTGTGAGCAGACGGTACGCCGTTGTGCAACAGTGCCCAGCCAGAAGCAGTGTAAAGAAACATCAGTTCTGAAAAGCTAGTTTAAGTGCAAGTAAATACTGATCATCTCCAGCAGAAGGACTGAGGATAGTAATACCAGCTTCCATTACACAGTGAAGAAAGTCTGTGGTGGATGCAAGGATGAAAACTTGATACAATTCCATCAAGACACACTGACAAATGAAACAGCTCCTCCTGGGAAAGGAAACTGGCACTATGAGTATATCCATGATGGCAGAGTACATCTGTGAGAGAGACAGACTTTAAGTAGGAATCCAAAACCTACTACTAATGAAGCAGTTATGCTCTGATAGGTTTAACGTCCTGCCCAACATGTCAGTATGTTTGATTGTTTTTTAAGAAAATAATGGTGGGATCATTATGCACTGTTCTGCTTCTTCGGGTACTTGGCAACGGTGCTTAATTTCAGGAGTGTGAATTGACCATATGCACTTTCATGGGGTGAAGTTTAGCAAGTCTCCTTGGACTGTCACTGGTCCATCATGGAAAGGATCCAGCAGGGAGCAGGAAGTACAGGAAGGACTGACGGAAATAAGCCATGAGCCAAGGGTGACCCAGCTGCGGGCTGGGCCGTTATTGACCAGGGTGCAGTCCCACAGGGTCTGAACAACGTGGGTAGATCAGGGTGCTAGCTCCACCGACGGCCCCAGAGACAGCAAGGAAGGAATCGGGTCTAGGGTCCATCCAGAGAGCCCTCTCAGGAGCAACAGGAGGTGTGCCAGAGGCAGGACTGGAGACAAGGACACAACATAGATCCAACTTATATTCAGCAGACAGACTAGAGACAGAGAAGCCCAGTCCTGAGCTGAAATGGGGTTTCTGAGCTGAAATGGGGTTCCTGAGCTGAAATGGGGTTCCTGAGCCATGGCTGGGAGTGCAGGTGGGGATCCCAGGGCAGGATGCTCACAGCAATTGAGGCTTATAAGTGCCCTTGTGGCCTTGACAGAGAAATGTGTTAGAAACAATGTTAAGGCAAGGTAGGTTGCAGCCAAAACGTGGTAGTCAGCTCCTGAGCCAACTTTTGATCATACCTTAGACTCAGGATAGGGACCAGATATTTAGGACTTCATATTCAGTTCTTTTCTCTCACTACTGCCATGAGCAAAAGCAAGGAATTTTGGCAGCTCTTCTATAAGGTTTTTCTTAAATTTCTTACAACATTTTATTTCCTGTAATTTCTAACTTTTCTTTATATTTTATGGTTAACATCATATCTGCCTTTCATACTGTTTCTCTAATTGAGAAAGGGGAACATAATGTTTCTCTTTCATACTTATTCTCTACTTACTTTCTTATAGATAAGAGCCTGCCAGAGGTTGGACTGTCGCTCAAAATCTTGTTTTGTGTTTTTTTCTGATACCTCACCCATGGCATTTGAGAGAAAGTGGCTTCACCTAAAGCAAAAATTGCAAGGATGATATGTTTCTAATGTTAAAAGCCTTACCAGGGAGGCATTTGCCAACAATCATTCTGTAACATTAATTCTCAAATATGGAAGGTACTGTCTAAGCACTTGACCTGAGTATAAGTACCTAGGCTTCAGTAGCTGTATATATGTGAACACATAACACATTTCACTCTTTGCCGTGCTTCGGGTTACAACAGAGTGAAAAACTCTGAAGCAAAGCCAGAAATAGCAACATCAGACACATTAGCTGGATCTGAGAGGATATACATGGATAATTAAAATTAAAATATCTGACTGTAGTTCTAGGTCCTTTGATTATTTACTCTTAAATCTCCCAGTGAAATTAAAATTATTCAAGCAAAAAACACAGGCAAATTCAAAATAAGTACAAAAGCAGCTGCTGTTAAGTAATTAATTTGGACTCAGACTAGCCTTCAAACTCCTTCACAGCTTATCCTAAAGGGAACAAAACATTTCATCTTTCAGAGGCAGCAACTAAGACTGTGATGTTATCTTTCTAACAGTACAGCTTTGAACTGTGACATTTATTCTGACTTCCATATTCATTCCTATTCCTAGCTTCATGCTGAAAGAGGACTTCATTCATATTTGCAGATATTCTTTTGTCGCTGTTATTCAACCTTTACCTTGAGGCTTTCTTTTCCCCCACAGAAAAGTGTTTTTATGAAATTTGGTCCATTGAATTTCATGATCACTTCTGGGAGCAAAGAGCACTTTATGACAGCTTTATCTCTGCGACAAAGAGTATGTGTTAGCAGAAGGGATCTGACCAATGCCGATTCAAATATTTAAAAAGTTGTCACTGGTTGAGTGATACCATCTGTATGAAATCATTTGAGGACATAAAGGTGAACATTTGAGGTGATATTCTAGCCCATGTAAACTCAAAGCTGTTCTAACGATTTTGTGGTGTCTGGATTCTGCCTCTTCCTTTTACTTATTTTTCTTCACCTAAAAGATAACTAACTGATACAGAAAAATGTAAGTAACAATTCCTTTCCTTTTTTTCAACATAGTAAGTGAGCAGAGACTACCAGATAGGGGAACAGAACAAAAACAGGTGACAGGCCAAAACGAACGAGTGACTGAACACAGTCTGATTATAAAGGGGGATGGTTTGAGCTGCTAAGAGTTCCAACAGAGGAACACTGCGCCACGCAAGTGCCACTCTTCTGCGAAGCTTCTCTTGGAATCTGAGTGCAGAAGAGAAACCTCAGGGAAGACAGGGCACAGTTCAGAAGAGGCTTAAGAGGTCTGTTTTCGTGGTGCCTCTTTACAGAAATGGAAGGGAGAAATATAAACATATTTACTGAGAAGAAATATTGGCATTTAGATGAAGGATCATGTCCCCTCCACTCTTCCCTAAAACAGATACAGCTGTTCCTGCTTGTCATCACTTTATCATCCTTTTCAAGAACCCAATTATTTTCTCCATTTCCCCTTCTTCTTTCTCAGTCATGTTCCTGACATTTGGTTCTTGTATTTTCTGTGAACAGGAGTCTGTGAAGAAGTAAAAATCTTAAAACCTGTCATGCTCCTCTTCCTTCCCAGGAGAACAGGTTTTTCTGCACTGCCATTTAAAGAGAGGAAGTAAAGGAGTCAAAGCTGAAGCAGAGGGCAAGAAAGAGAATTGTGGAGGATCTGAGAGTGGTGTAGCGTTTAAAAGCAATTGTTGAGTTCCCTCCGAGTTGTGCATGGCTGAACAGTGCAATGTCTAACGCCTGGATTAAAGGCTCTCCTTTGTTCTTAGTTAAAAGGTGTCAAGCTAATAAGAAAAAAAAAAAATCTGTATTTAACAAAAGAAAATTATTGAAACAATTTCAAAAGATAGAGAGCCTGTAAGATTAGACTGAAAACTGAGAAGAATTGATTTTGATTTTGTTGATTAGTTTTCATTTTCTGAGCTGTCCACTTACCATGCTAAATACAACCGTACTGTTACAGCCCCTATTTATCCCACTTTCGAATCTTTCAGGAAGTTTCCATGGCAACATTACACCAGTCCATCAAAACAATTAGCAGTAACTTTGTGTGTTACCTGACTCAGCATCTCATGACAACCAGCCTATTGGCGAGAAACGCTCGTTACTGTTCTGTCTGGTGTCTTGCAGCCTTTTATTCAGTTTGGTGTTTCTGCATTCTTCTACTTGGTACAAGAAAATTATTGAAGAGTAAAACTTTATTTAGAAAAAGACTTACTTTTAATATAGGATTTGTTGGATTTACTGATTGCTCTAGGGTCTATCCAAAGATGGACGGAAAGTAACATCATTTCAGTTTCAGTTAAAGAGCAAGAAAGGAAAAAAATTTCAAGAAGAGCAGTCTGTGATGCTTTTCATTTTCTTTAGAGAATGCTAATCCATGCCAGCTCTTTAGCTAACACAGTTTAGTCTGTTTTTTCCCCACTACGCTGCATTGGCTGGCACATTGATCCTCCTGCTCTGTTCCCTTCCACGCCTACTCCAGCCATCCTTATGAGAGGAGGAACAGCAATCTAGAGTTAGGTGCCTCTCCCACCACACATCTGTGGATGGTTGGAGGAGAGAGCAGACAATGCAGGACGCTGGGTATTCAGCGCAGCTCCCAGCTGGGACATGAGATATTATCTCCATGTCTATAGCAGAATTTGTTCTGCAGTGACTAGAACTTTAGTCATCTATATCAAAGCACATCTAAAAAAAATGACAAGAAACTGCAGTGGTCCTTTTTTTATATAAAAGGATAAATAGAGCATTTTATTAACACTTTTTGCAGCAACAAAAGTGACACAGTCCACATCTTTTTCATTAAACACAGCAAAAGCTATGATCACATTTTACATCACTTTGAGGCACAAAGCAAAATACTTTTTTCTTAAGGTCAAGGTATGATTTGCATTAAAAAAAAAGGAGAAGAAACAATCCTCAAGTTGTATATTGCGGTAGCAGGGTTTCCAATCACTAGCACAATACAATGAACAGACCAAGAATCCAGAATGGATTATTACATACAATAATAATCATTTGATTGAATTAAGAAATGGATCATTGTTGTCATTTTAGAGTATTAAGAAGTGGTCTGGTGTTGCTAACTTCAGTTGGTTCAGTTTGGTTTAATCCCAACAACCCCAAATATATACAACAAGCTAAATGAAGGTTAATATATAGTCTAGAAGATTATGCACTTCATAATGCATTGCACTTATTGCTTGGTACACTAATGTTGCATTCACTGTTGAGTTATGCTAAAAAGACAAGCATGATGCTTGTTGGCTTCTTTTAACCCAACACTAGTTATTTACCACTTTGGTTTATTGTGAGTTTATATGTTTCTCTTATTCAGTGTCCATTATTATTAGGTTTAATTGAAAGACAAATACATTTTTTTTATTTCAGGGATTTCTAAAATAGGAACATTTTCTATAATTACAGTATCTTCAATAAACTTATATCTATGTATACAACTGTGGCACGATGTGTAAAAATATGAAAGCTATTAAGGGAAGAATAAGGGTTAAATTATTCTCTGTTTCTTCTATTGGTTTCAAAATATTCTGCAAAACAAATACATCCTTTTTCATAGGGCTACTTGCTCATAGTAAATTTCTCTTTGGAATTTTGTAAAAGACTATATCTTTTTCTATGTTATATTGGGTTTTTTCTCTCTCTCTAAGGACACCAGTAGAAAGTTGGAATACACTGTAAAGAATAGAATAATAAAGCTTGGTTTTTAATAAAGGGATTTGACAGTCTGCATGAAAAGTCAGACTTAACATTGTATATTGTTTTTATATTAGTTGATAAATGCAGGGAAGAACATGACAATGCCTATAATTTCATAAGATTCTGTAAAGAACAGAAATAAGAATTTGTGCCCAAACATTCAGTATAAAACTCCTAAATAATTCCTTTATTCATCACAGAGTAGCCTGCAGCATGTAATCACGATAAACATACAATACGCCCTATTTGTTCTTTAGGCTTGATACAATTACCATTAAAGGAACTGGATCAACCCCCTGTTAATGCCTAAGACTCAACCTTTCTTCTTTAAGAAAGCTCTTGTCTTAGACTAAACACACAATTCCTACATTGCACTGAGTAAACGCGTGTATTTAACACAATCTCTTTCAATACAGTGTAACAAATATATAAGTGCATTTTTAATGATCAAGTAATTTTGGCTTTCTAAAAAGAGCATAAGATGTGCCAACTTGGTTGCTTAGTTGTGCTTTAATCGTTAGTTATGAGTTTTAGCTCTTGTATACTGTTAAGTATCTAATTGCCTCTATAGTTTTGACCAGTAAACCCTTAAAACTCTAGTGTTTATAGAACAAATATAACCTAATGAAAGTGATGACATGTCACAACTCATACAGATTGCACTTTGATGTATTTTTTTTACAGTAAAACCTTCCTGTTTGATATGTGTTTACATGTTTATACCACATTTTATTTCTGTGTGCAAACAATCACAATGAATTTAATCACAAACACTACAAAATATAACCAATATTTAGGTTTGTTATGAATAATCTCCTTCCTTGTAGTTGTATGAGTCTTGTACTTCCTCTTGTACAAATTCCTCTTTTTTCTCCCAACCATTAGGCCAGCCACCGTTGACCTGGGTTGTAGCACCATAAGACTTGGTGGTACCATAATTTACATAATTCTGAGTAATGTCCCCTGTCTCTTCAGCAAGTTCATCTTCATGGATAAAGCCACATTTCTCTTCACTCGTCTGTTCAGGGTCTGCCCAGGGTTGTTTCTCTCCTGAAGCAAATATGCCATAGAAGATCACACCTCCGTAATGAACTAAAGCAGCAATGAGGAAGACGTACTGCCACTCTTCCCGTGTCTGTAAAGAAGAAATTTGCTAAATCAGAGCAGTGCATGGTCTTATCTAGCTCTTCTGAGCTGAAAGATTTAAATTAGGGATTGAGGCTGTGATAGTCAGCACAGCTAAAACATTTAAGTGTCCAGTTCCCAATTATTTATATCCATCTTCCTTTGAAAAATCACTATTCATTAGCCTACAAAAGCATTGACCTGGTGAGCATATAGTGAAGCATGCTTCAAATTTGCAAGTTCCTGGATGCTATTTCCTGGGGGTCCTAGATTCTAATACAGATAGCCTGGCAAGTTGTACGATGGAAAGGTCTTTTTCTTGAAACCGATAGTATTAAACTGGAAGATTTGAACACAGTATTGCCGTTTACCTTGTTCTTTGTCATTGCTCCGACAATTATAGGGCAAACCATTCCAGACAAGGTCCCGACTCCATTAGAAATCCCCATTAAGATGCTGGCATACCTCGGGGCAATGTCTAAATGGTTGACATTGAATCCTGCAATACAAAGGTCAGCAAACATTCATACCAAAGGCAGAGCATTACTTCAGTTCTGAAAAGTAATGCTATCACCTGACAATTTTACTATGACGTATTTGGGCTGTTCAATTGCATTTCTTTTTCTCTAAAAGGCTTATAATGGTTAAATATTCCTACAGAGATTCTGGGTTTTCATTTTCTTTTTAAAATGTGTTATAAAGGGATACCAAATGCATTTTCTTCCCAAAACTGCAGTTTTTTAAAAAAATCTCAGTAGTGGCTGGGTGGAGTAGAGAATCCAGAAGATATTTAGGCAGGGAGAAATTTCGTATCTTCGGTGTCATTCATGACCATTTTATGCTGTAAATAACATGTCATTTCTTCTTCCAGCTTGTAGCACATTCCTTTCCTATTGCCCGTATTTTTCCTTTTGTCACACAGCCCAGCAGAAGGGAGTTCCCTTCTGTTCTTGAGTGGTAAAATGAAGGGAGTAAACAGACAGTCTCTATAATTGATTTATTAATTATTTTTATAAATATTTGCTTGTTCTCTTGCATTTCCAGCAGCTTAATTCTGTTGAAATTAATGCAGTAACAATTTAAATAATCTTAGAAAAAACACATGCTTCTCTGAAGTGGCAGAACACATTGTCCCCAAAACAAGCACTTAAGTAAGTGAAAACAGAAGCCAAACCTTTGGGTACAGAAAGATAATAAAAGGGAAAAGGCAGGCAGTATGAGATAGATAACTGTTAGAGAAAGTGCAATGCACTTTTCAAGTGGTACAGAACAGGTGTGATACCTTGCAGAATATGTGGGATTGAGGACAGATTTGGTTAAGGAGAGTTTAGATGTTTGGCACAAAAGAAAAGAGAGCCTGTTTTAGACATAAGGAACCAGCATGGGAGAGGATACGAAGATCACAGTGGGAAAACAAGGGAAGGCCAGGTGACTTGTCTTTGGGAAAGGCGAAGGCAAAGGGGTGAGATATCAGCAGGAAAGGGGAAGAGCTGAATTTTAAATTAGAAAAAGATTGCTAGTAATTAGACCCCAAAGTAACAAAAAAATGCAACACTAACAAAGCATTAACTAATATACAGTGGAAAAAAAGTAGTGAAAGGCCTATATTTAAACAAAGACATGTAAATTTAGGTATCATTGTATAATATCTGTCCATTTTTGTTGTATGTTTGATTTCAAGAAAAATCTATGGTGTACATCAGCACCTCACTGAAAAGAAAGTCTAATTTGCTGCAATGAACATGGAAGATTGAAGTATTTGGTCAAAAATAATCTAATATAAAAGATGTGGTACTGATTGTACTTTCCTTTGTAATGATCATAAATAATGTTATTTAGAGTTATGAGGCTTGTTTAAATTACTATCAATGAATGAATACCAAATGAGATGTTCTATGTCTTAAGATAAAATAATTTACTAATACCAGTAGTATAATCTTACCAGATATGGCAAATCCACTAAAGCCTACAGCAAGCACTAGAAATGAAATAGCCACTCCTTTACTGTGAGAATATCCTACCACAAGAAGAAGAGTTGCTTCCATACCAAAACCTGGGGAAATCATAAAGAAAACCGGGCATCAGATTTCATCCCCTCTCAAATATTGCAGGCGTTAGGATATGGTAATATTTCATAGGAAGGCAAAACATTACCTCAGACTGGAATATAATCAGGTATTTCTTTCATCCCTAAAACCCACTTCTTGCTATCTCAAATAATCCTTATTTTATTCTTTATATGCTAATTTATTGTTACTTCCTGTCAGTTTTAAGATGAAAAGCAATACTTGTGATTTGGTTAGGTCATTCCAGCCAACCCTAATGGGAATACACACTTAACCTGCTTACGAATTTTGCAGCCCTTATCACAGCCAGCATCCAGTTTATGTGACTTTAACCTCTCAGAAGCCAGATATGCAACCTCAGGTAGTTTTCTGGGCTCTCTTTAGATGAGGGGCTAAAATTCAGTAAGTAGCTAAGGGCAGGCAAATTACCCCCAGAAAGCTCATCTATTTCTTTAACAGTCTAAATGCTTTTTCAAATAACAAACATCTATATTGAAACTGGGAATAGGAACGACTGTATTCACTTTTATTTAGTAACCACATCTGTAATACACAAAAAATGCACGAAGTATTGCTTCGTAAGTACACAAAACCATGTAGTTTGTTAGTTTACTGTATATAGCATACTATATGGACACTGAATCTGAATTCAGTATTATATTCAATATTAAAAAGAAGCTTTTTAATAAAATGGGAAGACTTACCTCCACAGTTCATTATCTTTCTCACAGTAGTGGTTGAAAGAATCTGCTTGCTTCTTAGAAAGTCTGCAATTTGTCCCCCAATAGGAACAATAATTGTCATCACTAAATGCGGCACAGCAGATAAGATACCCACCTAAAATAATCATTCGAATTAGCAGCGTATAAACCATAAGAAAAGACTGATTCTTCATTTTCTGCAGTATTCGGCAACTAATTATCGGTTTCTCTTTAATTTCAGGCTATGTGCTAAACCCAAAAATCTTAACTTCGTTTATTAAATAAGCAAAACTGGTGATGTTGTCATTGTATTTTATGAAGGACAGCCAGGGTTTTTAACAGCCTCTGATGCTGAGACACTTTTTGTTTATAGATTGTTTTCACAGTTTATAGTTAAGCTGATGGCTTTTTTTTCCCCTGACTTACAGCCCCTCTGCCCTTTCTTTTCAGAAAATTTATGATCAAGTGTGTTGAACTGAATTGCTCCATTTCTGCTGGTGATGTGTTTGGCGCAGCATTGCCCAGCAAACCTGACATGTCTAGCCAGATTCCCTGTGGATTCTCCTCGCGTGCACAATGGCCAGTTGCCTTTGATTTCTGACCATCCCTCAAGCTTTGAATTTCACATGGGCAAAAGGTATGTCTGAGAAACTGTATGTAGTAAAGATAGCATACTAAATATCCGTTGACAATATTCAAAGTGCTATACATACTAGCAAAGTCAGTCATAGTAATTTTGTGATGACTGTTCCAAGATATAATAATATGTTTGAAGACCATTCCTTCAAAGCGGGATAGGGTACCTGCGAGCATGGCATGAACTGCCAACTCCTACCTCTTGTCAACGTAACTGCCTTGCAGGTAGTTTCATGTAGTACACGTGGCATTTTGTTCTAATAGGGAATTCTGATTGTTGTGTATATCTGAAAAAGTGCTTGAGCACAGGGGGTTTTGCGTAATTCCTGTCTGAACGGTGTATCCACCGGCCTAATGTCTGACTTGGGTTACATCAGCGTGCAGAGCAGCCAGACTCCAGGAGAACAAAAAGAAAACAAGTTTTCTCTACTCTTCAATTAAAGTTGTGAAATTGTGCATTTCACTGCAGTTTATATACGTGGCAACTCCGTTGTGACAGCTAGCTTCATTCTAATAGATGTTTCTCCCAATAAGCCCGATATTAACCATGAGGTAACTATGGTATTGCAATTACTACTTTGAGGTGTTCCTGACTAAATGATGACTCTTCATTTATGAGCATCCACATCCACATCAGGTGAAAACTGACTTCTCTGTCATTGTTCACAAAGCTCTGCATTTCTCTGAATACACTCTAAGAAAAATCTTCTGGTGGAGCAAAATGATCAGATTAAGCTTCTTAAAATAACTCCAGCTAAAGATGGAAGCCCATCTTTAGATGCAGGATGGCATTACATAATTTCGACAATACTCCATAGTAAGGCAACACTTTGGAAGCTGCTCATCTAATTGTCACTTACGCCACAATTTAGGGTGACAACACCTCATGGAACAATATCAAAAGAATACAGGTCTCAAAAGCAAAAGCCTCCGTCACTTTCACAAGAAGGAAATGTGTATTAGTAGAAAGCTTACTATACACTCTGAAGGCTTGTTTGCATGTATCCATATTGACATTACAGGTCTGATCCAAAGTTCTTACGAATTATGTGGAACCTCAGATCATCCCTATGTGTCATATTTTGCCACCATCTCTTTCGCTTCCTAAGTGAAAAAGGGGGCGCAATTCTCACCACAGTAAAGGGGGATGTAGAAAGGTGAAAAATTATACTATCCTTCATAAAACTAGGCACTCCTGCTCTGTAAAATGCACCTGGAAAAACTGAACCACTTGTCAATGCATTCTTTACAGCTTTGGTGGGATCCTGCATCCCCTGGGGCGTTAGGGACAGAAGCGTAATGGGTCTCTCGATACCCCTCTAATACCATGCATGATCTGGTTTCAAGCACTTAACTGAAAGTCTTTTTGCAATACGGCCCCACGTAGATCATCGCTAGATCTCATCCTGCCTTCATCTTCCCTTATCCAATCCTTTGTTGTTGCTGTTACTTCACTTTTATGTGCTGGTCAAGGGAACAGTAACTGGGAGGGATGAGATTTAAGGCTTAAAGCCATGATAAAGGTCCAGAACACTTTTTTTTTCCTCCTCCTAATAAATACCACAAATGTAGCTCTGATGTTTACTTAGCTAAGATAAAAGTTTTACACTATTTTTACATACCTTGCTTATTTCAAATCCAAAGACTTCCTCAAAGTAAGCAGGCTGACTAATAAGCAGCAAGTAAAAAGTCCAGCTTCTACAGAAGTTTGCAACAATTATTGCATAGACTGGCATAGATGTAAAAAATTTTCTCCATGGAGTTTTGTATTTCTGAAACATAGAAAGGAGGATCCAGTCACCATTTTGATCATTATCAGCTATCTATCTTCCCTCTTCCTATCTGTTATTTTTACCTGTAGTCCAACAAGCTCACATATGCACAGCTTTATGTATCTGAATTCCAATTACTTCAATTATCATAAAGTACATGCATCCGTGTTTGAATGTTCAAGATTTAATTTAAAAACATAAGCAAGTAAAAATTACTACAAAATGCACAAGTGGAGAAACTCAGTGATACTTAGCTGGATCACAACACTCATGTACAGGTGCCATTATCTCAATCATTTAAACATGAATATACTAACTTCAAAATGATACTATGTCTTTAAAACACAGTGTTTTTGTATCTAAGGCAACAGTCAGATTTTACGCTGTAAGTACACAGTTTCATCCTGATTTATTTTAAGCACGTATTTTAGCATTTAAATCTTAATCCCAGCACTCCGAATACTTTTTTATCAAGCCTCAACCGAAACTGCTTGATCAATATATTTTTTGTTTATTTTATTTTATTTTTAAAATGAATTGCATAATTAAAAAAAAAAAAGACAGATGGACAGAACTACAATCCTGCTGAGTCCCAGCGCCTCTCCATGAGCCCAGGGTTCTGCCCATCTGTGTTGATCCAAATACAGGATCCAGACCCAGATGAGTGTTTGAAAATCGCTTCAGCAAGGTTTCAGGCTGAATTTAGTCTACTGTTGATTTGAATACTGGCTTTTCTTCAAAGAAAACCAGCCCACAGATGGATATATGCAATACCTTGTACACCTATTAAATTACACTTAAGTGAGACCATGACTTACTTAATGAGAAGCCAGCCAGAAAAGCCAACTTGGTATTATAGGAAGAATTTCAGCCTAAATATTTTAGAAGCAACTGAACTGTTGATACAAACTAATGACTTCCAAAAAAAAGCTTAATTAAAAAGCAACAATAAAAAATAGACAGAAATTATCCAGGATTGTATGGACATCCTTTGAAGTATCTCATATCACATAAGATTTTCAAAAGCACTTACATAAGAAACCATGAACTCTTGTGACTGCTATTAAACATCAACCCAGACACTACCTCAAGAACACTTAAAAATGCCAGCTATCAAAGAAATGACTCTGTAATATTTCCAGTTCCCTATTTAATCATAGTTTTTTACAAAGAGAAAAATGGTTTATTCCTGAGTTCAATCACGAACCAATGCTCTGACCAATTAGAAACATATTGAAGAGTGGTAGTGAGGGTCTACTGGGAATGGATGGTGTAAAAATTTGAGGAGATGAAGTGAGGCTTAAGAACCAATTTATTTTTTTTTTACTTTCTTGAGTTTGTAAGCATGGTGATAGTTTCTTTAAAGCTTTTCAATAGTGAGAGAAATAAGAAAATTATTATTTAGCATGATAGGATTACTAAGTGGCTAGAAAATGCTCTGAGTTCATAGCTGTTTTTTAGGAGTTCTTGAGAATTAATCCAGTACAGAACTAAGTCAGATTATGAGAGGCTTGATAGCACGTTCCCAGCAAAGTTACCACAATAATGGGGAATGTTCCTATGGCTCTCCTAGCATGCTCTGTTGCAACTTACAGTATTTCTTGCAAATGAAATGTAGAACAGTCAGGATTTGCATTTTTTCTGATGTTCTGAGGACCTCAAGAGACACTGAGTAGTGCTTTTCTTCCAGTTTACTTTTAGGAAGAGGAAAACCTTCTAGAAGGGATTATATAGGAGGGAAATTAACCACTTGAACTGAAGGTACTATGAAAGTCTCAATAAAGCTGCAATTTCAAATGTACCTGTCAGGGTTTTTTTTTTATAGAGTAGAAAAAGAGGCATAAATTCCATGAGTGATCTGCTAGAAGAACTGGAGACCTTTTTGCGGCCTTTCAGTACCTAAAG
>VYZM01008921.1:7323-20327 GCA_013398915.1 Dromas ardeola
TTAATAGAAACACTTGTATCTTGGCAGGCTTCATCACCCTGTAAATACCATCTGCTGTGCAAGAAACCCTTCCCTTACATCATCATTCACTTCTGTTAGATCACTAAGCCAAACACTTCAGTGCACCCCAAAACTTCTTATAAAACATCCTCTAGAAAGAAAGGCAATCAAACTAAAACCATTCTGAACTGTTCGTTTATCACACAGGGACAATGAGCCTATCTGGGAAATCCGCAAAGACAATGTGAAAGCTCAATACACAGTATTTAGAGATTTTCTTGAATGATCTCTGTGGCAACCAGCAGTACTGGTGTATATAACCAAGTCAAATGCAAAGCTCTGCACTTGCTTGTGTACTTCAAACACCCAATCGCTGTGACATCACTGCATATGATGACTTCCTATTCAAGCAAACATATATTCCTTACTGTGGCAGTGACCACAGAGGTTGTTCTAGCTACAAAGATGCAAGGAGGCTGGCACTGTTTGTCCAGCCCTTCACTCTGCCTAAGACCCTGCCCACTTACTTTGGGTTCTGCAGGTACCAAGAAGGTAGGCACAGAGAGATGCCTCTGTTGCAGCACACCAGGTTTGGTGACTTACATATGAGCAAAGTTTTTCCAAGCACCAAAGAGAGCCATGAATCCAGAATTTCTCCAGATCACTGAGACATAATTCTCAACTTACCTTGTACAGTCAGGCAACTACCTTGAGAACTGTAATGCCATTGTCCAGCAGGCAAAGCACAGAAGCCCAAGGAGAAAAATTCTGGGAGAATGGGATCTCTTTATTACACTTCATGGTTATGACTCAGCAAATCTGAGCTAGCATCACACAAAGAAACTACTGTAATACAATGAGCTTGTGCTGCTGTTTGCTTCTGTTAGAACTGTAGCTAATTTGCTGGAGGTGAAAGCAGATTGTTCTTTCTTCTCTACTGCCATTTCTGCATCTTAGAGCAGGCTGTTAGGGAAATTAGAGCTTTGTCTTTGTATGCCAAGGAGATGAAATGCAATTTCAGATAAATTAGATGAATAATAAAGAGTGAAGTGCTGGTGCAAAAGTCTATCAAACCTTATTAACTTTTTGCCTGAACTTCTGGCTCTGACGGTGGTTCCTGCTGAGAAACACTAACTCTGAAACACAATCTGCCACTTGTTAATACCCGCTAGGCAGAACATAGGGTTGCCATATGGTCCATAAGTCCATCAGGACTGAAAAAAAAAAACAGCAAAAACCAAACAAATAGAAGTCCATAATAAGCACTTGAGCAAAGCTGATGGGGGAGTCTGAAGGCAGACAAAATGGAGTGTACTTTCAGGTGTTCAGGTGGCTCAGATAATCCTGCTCAATTTCATCATCTCATTTTCTGCCAATTTCAATGTCTCTAAATGATAGCTATTCACTAGCTCATTTTATGTTCTCTCCAAATTAATATTAGTTATGAGTTTCTAGAAATCCTGTCCACAGGTTGTAGCAGTAAATTATTCCCTTTGCCACAGGTGTAAGGAAACAAAACACAGGTGGTTTCTCAGTATTGAGGAAAAATGCTCCAGGGGAACTCAGCAGCCACATTATTTCTGGATCAATTTTGCTATTATCCCAAGATCTTTCACTGTATACTGTATCATAGTAATAGACCTTTACATGATATTCCACTCGCTCTTTCTTATCTAAAACACGTTAATACATAAAGGGATTTAGGCACAAAGGTGCCACAGAGAAATCACCAACCGGGATTGATTATTTTTACCATCTACACAACATGCAGCAGCAGCAGATTTGTCAGCCTACAGTATAGCCTATACTGGCTATTCACAATAGTCAGTATATTAAGCAGGAACCACATAAACTAGTGATCATAAAAAATGCCTATGTGGGAGTCAAAATACCTTATTTTGGTTTGCAGGGAAAATTTTCATACAGTTCATCATTAGCAAGCCTATTAATAGCATCTGCTCATTGGTAACCATGCCTTTTTTCCTTAAAACACAAAGCTCAGATTTTTCCCTTATAGGACTGACAGAGGAGGGTAAGCTCTTCTCCTTTTTATTTAATAGGATTGCGGCTATAGCATTTGCACAGAGTGTGTTCAGCCTGTAGGTAGTAAAGATTTTTTTAAACCATACTGGATCACACTTCAAAGCTCCATGCTTTTAATGCATTGCAGAACCCTGCTTCAAGCAGAATATCCTGAACTTACAGTGTGACAGAATGGATGCCATTTTGAAAGGTTAATTGGTACAATAAAAGTTCAGAGGAGAATGACCATCTGGGACCTTCCATCTAAACTTTTCAAGCTTTTGGTATTAAAATAATCTTTCATTTAGAGCAAGTCATATAATGATTGTTCTTTTTTTTAAAGAAAAATCTGAAATACATTGATCATATGTATTTCAATGATTTATGATCATTGATCATAAAATAATGAAGATAGCCATGAAAAGATGAAAGGTTTAAAAAAAAAAAAAAAGGTGTGTCAATGTACATAATAAGAAATACCTTTATTTTTATTTCTCCAGTTTAGGTCTTATAAGTTAAGGTTTTCATATTTCCNGTGTCAATGTACATAATAAGAAATACCTTTATTTTTATTTCTCCAGTTTAGGTCTTATAAGTTAAGGTTTTCATATTTCCTAGTGACCCAGGTTTGAACTTAAAACACATTGCACATAGAACCCTAAATAAATCTACCATAAAAATTTCTTCCTCATAGACCAAATTATAATCCTGCAGTCTTGGGAAAGAAACTCACAAAGATGAGTTGAAACCCATCTTTCCTAGCCTAAGAATAGCCTTGACTACACCACAGGCTGTTTTGCAGTGTGAGCCACAACCATACACAGAACAGCACACATTCACTGAAGACTGAAATAGGCCAAAGGTCATTTCCAAAATGTTAGCACATCTGTTCACTGAAAGCTATCATGTATAACCATAAAAATCATGAGCTGCTGAAATGTTACCAAGTACCCATATCCATTTCTAGTAAAAAAAAAATGCTCTATATAGCTTGTTTGTAGATATTTTTAAGTGAATAACCCCTTAAAATATTTATCATCTGCTTTGAGCTGTCAAGAGCAATGTGTTTTCTCCTTAAATCTTTTGAAATTTTTTGTTGTGGCTATCTGAAGAAAGCTGAAAAAGAGGGATTACATATTCGGTATTACTTTTGCCTCCCCATTTTTTTTTTGTTTGCAGTTTTCTTGTATTTAAATTCAAGTACACTTGTTAAGTTGGTTACATTGAACTTTCCTGCAGTAGGATGCATTTATATCCTATGACCAAAAGGGCTATAATTCAATTCAACAAACTATTTTGTTTGCTTTTCCAAAGCAAGGCTGCATTTCAGTATCTTTTCTAATCCAGCTTTGGGAAAAAAATATTAAAATTCTATCTTTGTGTCTGTCCCATGTAATCATTTGCTTTGGCAATCACCAGAAGTTTTTGTCAGAGAATACATAGATCACCTGTAAGAATCATGAAGGAACAAGAAAGTCATTCTTGCTTCGAGGTACCAAAGTCTTTAAACCACAAATGGCTCACTTACTTACCTTTCCCCATCATGTGTGTGGAAAAATAATTGCTTTATATGGCTTTCCCATATCTTGTCTAAAAACTATACCTCATTCATTCTTCACAAAATAGCTCTCTTGATATTATTCACTGAAGAAGAGTTATTCCATCACTGAAAATCATGGACCCTCTTTGATAGATTATTATACTAATACAATTTCTTTTAAAAAAAATATATACATATATATCTATCCAGAGATATATGCATAGTGTGTAATGACAAAGTCATTTAGAATTGGAAGAAAACTTTACACACCTATGTTCAGAGCCCTGCCTATCAGAAAAAAAAAATAAACTCTTTTTATTAAAAATAGTGTCATGAAGAAGTTGGGCTAGCTTTGTTAGCATTAGATAAAGACATCAAATAAATAGTTAGAAGAGAAAACCCATAAGGAATAGGAATATTAAAAGAAAAATAGCGCTCCTAAAAGCTATAGAACCTTCTATAAACTATGGTTCCACATGTTCACTGCTCCATTAGAAAAGATCATATTCACATAATCTATTCTTACTTTCACCATAAAGAAAGGTGTGCAGGTGCTTAAGCACAGCATCAAACGAACAGATTTCCAGCAAGCTGTCCTCTACTGGCTGATCAGGACAAGAACACGTATCCGTCACCCATTATGTTCCTAGCCTCCTTCTGAATTTCTTCCCATAACTACTGTTATAAAATAAAAACAGACTTCATGCCACAGCATGGTATCTATTAAACATCAATAGGGAAATCTGTCCTTCTAAACTGAAGCCTGGGAATGTCTCGCCTCTCTATCATCCACGTAACCGTCCTGCAGGTCAAGAAGCAGGGTCAAAGGAAAAAAATGGTACTCAATAAACAGAGATCCATATAGTCAAAATTAAAAATGGGCACAGGTTAATGGCAAGTATCACTCTTAAGTATCACTCACCAAAGCCTTCTCCTAAATCAAATCCTTGGTCTTCTATTAATGCTGCACACAGCCTTTCCTTTCCTCTTGCACCTTTTTTATCCTAACATACCACCATTTCCCTTCTTTTAATTCTTCATCTTTCCTCATGCCAGGATTATAGTCACTAAAAATGAACGACTCTCTTAAACACTAGATAATAGAGAGGAACACATAAAGACAGAATGCATTTAGCAGAATTGTAATCTGAATGGCAGGCTGTACTGAGAAAAGCTACCTTAATAAAGTACAACTGAACCCTGGTTTACATCAGCTCTCAAAACCAGAAACACCAATATAAGCTTTAGGCAATTACAGCAACGGGCAATGAAGAGGTTTTGGTGTTGTTTTTTGGTTTATTCTTCTTTTTTTGAGACAATCCTGAGGCTGAGGCACACAACAGTTTGTTTTAGAATTCACTCCTCCTCAGCATGCATTTGTCCTACAAAGCATGCAGGGCTTGAAGTAGAAATCAAAATCAGCAACAGCAGTACATAATCATATCAAAACATGCTGTGAGATTGAAAGGGTAAGGTCCTGGTGTTTTTTCACTTGGTAATCACTGTGCTGTGTTAAACAACGGCACAGTAGGAAAGTGACTGCACGCACTATTACTTTTCTTGATTGCTATGAGCATGCACTTCACATCCAAGGATTGTTACATGAATGGTAATGTTGATGTAGTAAAACATTATTCTCACAGAGGAAGGAATACCACATGGACTCAGATGTCATAGAATATCTTATTTCAAATTTGAAGTCCATTGACCATGAAAGTCATCACCACAATGTGAATTCAGCAAGGCATCCGTGCAAGTTAAACATCTCCATGTATCTAGGTCATTTGCAGAAAGAAGAATCCAGCTGCTACAGTCATCTAGTTTTGTTTAATCACCTTCTACAGAATCCCCACATGTGAACTTAGAAAATGGTTGCAAGTACCTACAGTCTCATAGATCTTCATTCAGTAAGGGAAAGCCATCTTACAAGCTTCCATTTACCAGAAAACTCAAAATTAACATATCTACTAGAAAGTTTTTACTTTTCTACACTCCAGTACCATTATGCAGTATCACTAAATACATAATTTTGGTTTTTGTTCATTAAGATACATGAATAATTATAACCTGTCCACTAAATTCTGTTTTAATTTATTGAGAAATGCTTCAGGAACACATATTTAATTTTATAGAGCCCTTGCAACAACAAAAGACTTTTTTTTTAACAGTTTCTTCACTAGATTTTTTTTGGTCTGCCTTTAATGTATCTGTTTCCAAAAAAAATCTGTTTCCATTCAAACATGTCACATCCCCTCTGATTTTGATCAAGAGTTAAATTTTAGGCTAATCTTGATAATGTGGATATTACAATACCTACCAAAGCAAAATGTAAATACCTTTGAGGAACTGAATTGCTTTTGACCGTATCAAGAGGAACCTGAGAAGCTTCACAAAAAGATCTCTTCCTTTAAAAAGTCAATCTTTCTTAAAAAAATTTGCTATTAGCAACATTTGCCACAAAAAGTCTTGCTCAGAAGACGTGACACTTGGAAATAAAGTCTTTATTTTGTTTTGAACAAAAACCTCAGAGCCCTTCGTTAAATACAATACTTCCTTATATGGCAAGGTAAATGAACTTTCCATTTCCTTTGATTAAATAAGGTATTTTTTATCAGTTGTTTCTCTTTAACTTTCATTTTATTGATTTTTAAATAAAAGAACTATGCAATTCTTGATGTTTGTCAGCATGAAATCCCACAAGAAAACATTTCAAAAGGAACTTAACAATATACACTAGTTCTGTCAAATAAAGTCATACAGAAAGCAATGCCTATGGGAAGGGTCCTCTTCTGCTGGGTAATAAAGCCATCTGTCAAAACTTGTACTGTAATCAGGACTGGATGTGTGTTCACACACAGAGCAATAAACAAAAGCTCATAGGTACAAGGGATGAAAAAAGAAAATATGGTTTAAACAACTTTCTTAGAAAGAAATTATTCAAAGGGGACAGCAGTGCTAACAAGGCCAAGAAGAAAGATGCCAGCATACTTGGTGCAAACCTGGCTCAGAGATGCACTTGTGTTTTTCTCTCTGTAATAGAGGAAAAAAAGGACAAATCTGAAAAATTCTAACTCATTCTGTCTCATTTCTTAGCATCATTAGTCTCCTTTGCCCTACCAGCTATTTCTTTCCTATTTTCTAGCTATAGTTGCAGCTAATAGTTACACTGTGTGTATGCAAGACATAAAGAAACAGCTCTGGAAGGGCTGCTTTCACCAAGTCTCTCTTTAGTCACCTATGTTTAGAACACAGTTTATCTACTCCCGACAGTCATCTAGATGGCCAATGTAACTCTTGCTGTTTTCTAAGGATAAGTATATTCATATAAGATCTCCCCTGTGTTTTTTTCAGACTGCTCCTGTGGCTTACCGGTCTTGACATTGCCCTTGTTTCTGCAAAACCTGTTCCTTTTTCCTGTCACAAGTATTGTCTAGGATGTTACAGGAAGAGATATGCCAAACTTCACACTGCTTATACGTAATGTTCTTCAGTGCTCATGAGTGTTCATTGCTCTAGCTCTGACTTCTACTAAACACAATATGCAAACATGGTATTTCTTTCAGATATGTTAGGAGAAGCTGTGTTCCTGGTACTCTAAGATTGCCTGTACCTACTTATTCCTCTTAAGATTTTTCTTTCTGAAAATTAACTTTTTCCCCTTTCTACCATCTCTTTATTGTTTTCAATACTTTTTGATCTATGTTCGTAATTACACTCATCTTATGTACATCTCTGAAAATAACAATGATTTGACAGGCAGCTGAAATACTTCATGGCTCACTGTGGGTCATGTGATGTATGATTAATACCACATTTCATCCTTGATATGTGTACATTGCTGAAGGAAGAAAAAATCACACTTACTAAAGTATTAGACACTTGGTGAAGTTTGTTTTGCATATATCAATTTCAAGAATCTGTCCAAAGCTGTTCAGGTCTTTTGCTAAGTTATTCACATTCAATTCAGACTTTTCAGTGTTGTTATTTTCCTCTGTCTTCCTTATTCTGTGCTGCAAGTCAGTGGCTTTTCTAGAAGGAAAACATGTTCAGTATTAATAGGGATTATATATAGTCACTTTTTTTGGACTGACTTCCACTCTCCTTACTTATAACTTTCCCACTAAACTCTTGGGTTTGGGAATCTATCTTCCTTGCCTTTGAGAATCACAAATGCAACCAGAAGACAAATAAAAGTGTATTAACTTGGGTGTGATCTCCAAGCCTGAATTGTCACCACAAAATTAAAGACAGTAAAAAATTAAAACCCTAGATTGACCATTCAAATTCTAGAAGTCTAATTATTTAGTTTTTTTGATCAGATGGAGAGCTTTAAGGAAACATAACATACTATTCGTACTGAACACATGGAAGAATTGTATAAACAATCAATGGTCCTTTCTCTTCCATTGTTTCTATGGTTGATCAGATAGTCATATAGATGCCAAGATCTGGAAGATCCAGATTCAGAAAAAATATCTGGCATTTTGGCAGATTCAGAAGCATCATTCACAACAGTACTGCGCTTGCCTCTGGCTATATCACCTGCTCAGGTTGTTGTCCTTTGTCAGAGTTTGTAACGTGTCCTATAATTGCTTTCCAGATCACTTTGTACTCTTGAAGTGTCTGTGTTTATAACACGTGTCCAGTAATAGGCTTCTTTGATATATGTCAATATACAAAGATCTTTGACTCGTACTGAGTAGATGATCTTTGCCCCACATGGTGGAACGTTCACTTGTTAAAGTATATTCCCCTTTGTATGCAGCTGCTCTTCCTCACTGCCTTTTCACTGTTTGATGGAGACAAAGCACCACATCATCAAAACTGCATGGAATTTTCTCATGAATGTATCACAGAACCTTCAGATATTCCCATTTCAGAAGCATAAATATTTCAGGATGAGGAACTTTTCTTAGCAACTTAATTACAAAAATATTCAGGTTTATCTGAATATTAAGATAGGCAGGTTGACTTACACACCCATATAACTTCAAGTTACCATACTATTGCTCCTCGTTTCTATAACTTCATAACTTAAATTAGCTAAGAAAGGACACTCATACTCACAATAAATTTTAAAAGCCAGTTAGTCACTATAGACTTTCTAATTTAATTCTACACAAAAACGGTATTTCCGATACTAGCATTATTTTTAATTGAACAGCCTTGTCCAAGTGAATTTATTGCATGAAAGACATTCATAAAAAAATGAAAATGCACTATAATGTCATTGACAATTGTTATACAAAATCTGTCATATACACCCTACCTACAGGAACTGTGTGTATTCTCATCAGTCAATGAAACATTCTTCTACAAGACAAAGGAGAAGCCAGCTTTAATATTTCTGTGCCAGTCTGGAATTGGTAAGTGGTCAAAATGTTTTCCAGTTGTTGACATGGATTACCTTCTGCATGACTTTTGAAACCTCTTCAAGAACTTTAAGATTTAGTGACAAGTTACAGCTGATCATACTCTAAAAATAACCCATCTCATGTGTCCCTTGTGATATATATCAAGGCCTGACATAAAACAAACTACTGGGGAAAAAAAGGGGGCTTATTTGCATTTTTTAATCTGTTGTTGAAGATTTGGTAAAATTTCTGAGTATGAAGCCCATTCAATTAATTCCTTAAGAAAATGTAAGAAGAATTCAGTGAGCTTGTCATTCGTATTTTCCCTCTCTTGTTGATCCTATTTTCTTTGTAAAGGTGCAAAGACCCTCCAATTAAATGATGCTTATCTTGACGGGAAGAAAAGTCAACAGACTGTTTCACACTATTTTCCCTGTATTTGAAAGCAAGGTATTTTCCATGCAGTGAACACAGTAAGAAATGCAACTGATTTTTAAGGTATGAACTGACACAGATAACACCCACCAGAATGATAGCCTTTTTTGATGTTCATTTGATGTTGAGCAAAAGATAATTGAAATCAATATCTAAACACTAAGTGTTATTTTAACATAGTTTTCTATGTTGATTATAGAAAGACAAGGTGATAAAGTGATAGGTTCCATAAAAAAGGCAGACAAACAAACCACTCTGAATGTAGGGCATTTATTTTCATGAATACTTTCTCTTCTGGTATTGCCTATGATAAAGACGTTTTTACAGAGCTGTGAGACTTTCTTTCACATAATTTTCTCTGGCAGACCAAGGCAGTTTTTGAGCATGATGGTTCATCTCTGGGTTATCTGGATATTCTCATTTTAAGCTGCTATTAGATAGACTTGAATAGTTTACACTTCCTGCCATGAACTTGGCAGGTTTTTTCAATAGTTGCTGATTTATTGCATATAACAGTGTGACAATTCTCTAGTCTGTATAAAGTCAACATGTAGTTACAAAGAGTAGTACATGTAGTGGTGGATTACAAACTCCACCCTGTCATGATGAGGTTTTAAAGCCTTTTCTAAGCTGACCACAAACTAAAAGTCAACCAGAAATTAGCTTAAAACTCAGACCAAGCTTTGGGTTGTCCCTAGCACAATCAATTAAGAACCAAAAAAATTCAAAGCAACAAAGGAAAAGGAACCTAAAACAAAAGTTACAAATATTTCTGAACGTCAGTTAATATCTGAATTCATGCATTACATCCTGAGAAACCTCAAATGTTTCGGGTTAGGCTATCCAATACTTGGCATGAACAGTAGCTTGGGCACTCCAGCTGCATGCCTTAGGTTTGCAGCCAGCATCTAAAAAGCATCTAGCAGTAGGCTGGAAGGAAGGAAGAAGGGACAAGCAAATTAGCAGAGCTGGATGCAGCTGTCATTTTCTCAGCTGGTAGAATGATGTCAAAGAAATGCATGAGTTTAGGGCTTTTTTACTTTCCCTGAGCTGTCTGCCTCACTCCATAACTATCCTTGCAGTAGCTTTCTTTCACTCCTTGGTGTAATTGTGCTAAACTTTTATGAGTCTACCGTATGTGTCAAAATTACGGCATAGATATTTTATTGCTATTGTTTGTACTGAACAGTACCATTCATAAGTAATGTCTTTCCTTTCCCATGGAATAGTTTTCCATACCACAAGTTTACTGATTTTCAAGGAACTAGCACTTATTTGACTGTGAACACCAAGGGAATTTTTTTTTTCTTTTCTTGAAAGATTACAGGAGTAAAAGAGAAAATTATCCAGTTTCGGTAATATAGACACTATCACCATTATTCTGCTTATTTTCAATGCATATGTCTAAAGCCTATGCAAAATATAAGAGTAAAAGAAAGCATTTGGAAGTTCTTTGGGGAAGTTCTTTGAAAGCATTTGGGGTTCTTCCACTAAAGCATACTTCAATACAACAAGCAAATTGTAATATCATCTGATGTTGCAAAGTTAAACACTCATAAGTTACAACCAAGTAAATTCAGATGACCCATGGGAGTATATCATGATATAGTCTAATTATCCTTACACAGCAACATCAGAAAAAGTGGTGTCAACATAAATCATACTCTCTCAACATTGCCGCTCACACAGATCAGCATCAGCTGCCACATAACACCACCCAGTCTCTTAAACTTTTGGGATTTCACCACACTCAACATTCTCCTCCTTTACCTTTATTAGCCAACTAATTCTCAACCTTTCTGCTCTTTTCTTTTTCATAGGCCCTAGTACCTCTGAGCAAAAAAAGAAACAAAAAAAAGCAGTGCAAATGCCCTCTCAGCTTAATAGATCCCCTTTTGAACTCATGACTAATCAACAGATTGCCTAATTTTCTCCAGGTGAGTGTTCTCTTTCATAGTTCAGGCTAACCAGACTATGAAGCTCTCAGAAGCATTTGAAAGTGGAGAATTTGTCCCAATACAAGATATCAAATTTCCTGTGTTGTGGTCCAAGAAAGAATACTAACTTTCTGTAGAATCTCAGTCTAAGTTCAGACAAGAATTCAGAAAGCAGAGGCCAACTAGCAAAGTTGTGCAGAAGTTAAGTATTGCAGTGATTGAGACCTCATGAGCAAGATGTTGATTCCCTGTTTCAGACAGGTTCTGTATAACAGAGGTTACTTTTAGAATATATCAGTATGGGCCTATATTCTCAACAAAGTCAGGAGTTTCAACAGCCTGTGAAAGGGAGGAAAAAGTTTTGAATTTTTCCAGATGAAATATTTGTACTTGGCCTGGAAATATTCACAAGCAGAGAGTTTCCTACTTTAGCATCATGCCCAAACTACTGAATTTACACAAATACTTTATTCTCTATTTGCTATGATGTTCCTCTGTAGTATTTGGGCATCATTCTTATGTTCCCTTGTGTTTGAAAAGGATCTTCACCCACATGTGAAATATCGCTGTATATTTGGTGTAAAACAGTTGCTATACAACCAAACTAAGAAAGTGCTCTGGCTCTGCCGGTAAATATGGCAACAGTGGGGACCAGAATTTCTTTTTAATAGTAGCCTTCACAGTTAATAACTGTTAAGAATTCAGGCTATTTTCAAACTGTTTCTATTGCGTCTTTTAAAATATCTCTTTCCTGATATTTCTATAGATGTAGTTTATATCCCAAGTTTTAAACCTACTTAAATGCGCGCTTTTCTCTAATTTTGTTCTTTGGCAGCTGTCTAGTCTTTTCTTCATCCACAGTTCCCTTTAAAGATCACTTTTCTTTGTCCCCTGTGTTCTGTCTGTCATTTATATTTCTTCCTGGCCTTAATTGCAGGGCTCATTTCCATAATCAGCTTCTTTTCTGTGCAGCTTTGAGACTTCCTCTTTCATGTCACTCTTCACTGCTGGCTTCTCAACCCTGACTTTGCCTGTGACTGGCAACTTCACGCTAATTCCAGCTCAGAAGTTATAACCGACATAACACAAAGGGCTGGATCCTCAGGATCCTTATCTCTTTGTACTACCATGCAAACACAAAAGAAACTAGAAAGCCAGCTGAAAACATCCTGTCTTCTATGCAGGGAAATCTACAAGTACTGTATGACAGAAGTCTCTCAAAGTCTGCCAGAGATACTGAGGAGACCACAAATTTTTCAGACACAGATCTATATTTCAGGTGCCATGTTTTTCAGTAGAGGCACACGGAAAACAGATCTGGGATAACAACATAACTACAAGAAGACACAATCCCATCCACCCCTAATGGACAACTGATCTAAATATAGGTGATTTTTCTTGCTAAAGAGCTTCTTATTTGGGGTTCAGTGTTACACTTTTTAAAACCTGGCTTCACTGCATCAGTACAGTACTAACACAATAGTCCGCACAGTCCAGGAGGCTCCTCCAGTGTATTGATGATAACTTTTTAACACAGGTGGTGCAGGAACCAACAAGGAGAGGAGCGCTCCTGGACCTAGTATTAACAAACACAGAGGGACTGGTAGAGGACATTAAGGTTGGGGGCACCCTAGTCTGTAGCGATCATGAAAAGATAGAGTTCAGGATCATGGGTGCTACGCATAAAACGCCCAGAAGTAAAATCGTTACCTTAGA
>VYZM01008925.1:0-11512 GCA_013398915.1 Dromas ardeola
CTTCCTTTCTCCAGGCTCTCTCTTACCTCCAAGGTCTGGGATTCCTGAGGGCNAGGCTCTCTCTTACCTCCAAGGTCTGGGATTCCTGAGGGCCAGCCTTAGCAGTAAAGACTGAAGAAAAGAAAGCATTCAGTAACTCTGCCTTCTCTGCATCCTCTGTTGCCAGGACACCTACCTCATTCAGCAGTGGGCCCATGTTTTCCCTAGTCTTCCTTTTACTACTGATGTACTTGAAGAAGCCCTTCTTATTGTCCTTGACATCCCCTGTCAGGTTTAATTCCAAGTGGGCCTTAGCCTTCCTCATTGCATCCCTGCATTCTCTGATAACATTCCTATGCTTATCCCAAGTGGCCAGTCTCTTTTTCTACATTCTATAAACTTCCTTCTTCCATCTGAGTTTTTCCAGACGCTCCGTGCTCATCCATTGAAGTTTCCTGCCTCCTTTGCCTGATTTCTTGCTCTTAGGGTTGCACCGATCTTGAGCGTGGAGGAAGTGGTGCTTGAATATTAACCAGCTCTCGTGCACCCACTCCTTCCTTCTAAAGCCTTAGCCCATGGGATTCCTCCAAGTAGGTCTTTGAAGAGGCCAAAGTTAGCTCTCCTGAAGTCAAGGGTTGTAATTCCACTTTTTGCCCTGCTTCTTCCATGCAGGATCCTGAACTCCACCATCTCATGGTCACTGCAGCCAAGGCTACCCCAACCTTCACATCCCCAACTAGTCCTTTGTTTGTCAGCACAAAGTCCAGGAGCGCCCCTCTCCTTGTTGGTTCCTCCACCACCTGTGTCAAACAGTGGTCATCAGTGCTCAATTCTCTCTCCCTTTATCCATATTGAACCAGTGCCCTAGCACTACATCCACAGTATGTAGCCATGAAACCGTTTTACATTTGGATGAGATCCAAACTGAAAATTCTCACCAAATAGTAAAATATTGTGAGAGTTTTTAACAAGATGTTTATGTTGACCTCTTTACCCTAAAACATCCTTGTGACTCTGCTCCTATATTTTTGTGTTAAATATGTGAGATACTGTTACCTGATAGTTGGCTGTTACCTGGTGAAAGGTTTTTTCCGTAATAGTATGTGGATTAATTCTGTTGTCTTGCAGAGGGAAGTACCAGTAATGTGTCTGGCTCGAGTGATTTGGAAAGCAGGGTGAGACCAAAGCAGCAGAACCCCCTCATTCCTATGATGCTTTCCCCACCAGAATCGCTATTAATTTCTTGTGTTTTGAGAGGAAACTTTGTAGAAGCCCATCAGGTAAATGAGTTGCATGTATTTTGTGCAAGTAAAAATTTAATTTTGTATTGACGTTTGTGGTTGTGATAGCTGATGAAATTCCTACTCCTCCTGCATTAGCAAGCATAGGGCTGAAGCATCTGCGTTCCAAGTGAAAGGGTCACTTCAGAAGTAGAAGCAAGTGAAAGGAACAAAGATATTCCAAACCAATTTTCCAAGGATGCTAGCTTTTTTTAACTTGGTATATAAAAATGCTTTCTTTAAACCTGGGTTCTCAAAGTGTGAAAATATTTGATGAGAGCTGGCCAAGCTCAGTGTTTCAGCTGAATGAAGAACACGAAGAGCTCATTTGAAGCCTTATGAGGAAGCAGCATCTGAACTGCTTACTTTAGTCAGTGCATCAAAACCATGACACTCTGGCACTTGTAAACTCGGCGGCAACATGCAAACGTATTCCTTACCCAAAGCAGAGTCAAAGTGGTGACTGAATTTATTTGAAGGAGGTATGTTTTGAGGCTAAATTCACAGTACTGAGAACAGGCAGAAAGACTTGAAATTGACAGTCTGCACATTTGTAGTTCTTTGCCCCCTCACAGCTGTCCATACCTTTCTCTATGTGGCTTTTGGACTGATGCTCTGAAAAAACATCTTGAGATGCATCAGTGATTGGACCCTCTGCAAAAAGCAGTGACCTGGCTGAGTTTTAAATAGTGGTGTTGGAGCAGTTGATATAAGCATTGCGTTAGCAGCAGGTTACTGCTCAGCTCATTAGTTCTGTTTGACGTCAAGCATGCCACTTCATCTTTCACCTACTTACAGGGCCAAAAAAAGCATTTGTTTTGCTTTGTTCCTTTGAATTTCAGTATCGCTGATGATAAACAATTCAACCTTGGTTTGTTTCTGTTGTTGATTTGACAATAGGAACTTTCACAGCTGTGCTTATGTACTCAGTGTTTAAATTTCTAGAAGGTATTCCTTGCTGAGTAAGAATTTGTTTAAAATAGCTTACTTTGGAGGCCCAGCTCGATAGATTTCTCATGTTACATAGTGTATTGGAATCATGCAGAGTCATTCTGAAAAGTGTGGTTGACAAAAATTAATTCAACTCTAGCCTTGCAGCAAATAATAGCTGAACTTTATGAAAACAGTTGAAAAATACATCTAAGGCCCTATTTTTCAGGGCCTTCACTTCAAACTCCCTAGAAAAATCCCCACCATTTCAGCCTGCTGTGTCTGTGGGGATTTTTTTTTTTTTTATTCCCTCGTCTCCTCTAGAAACCCCCAAAACTCATTGACCTCTGAAAACTTCTTTTGACATGCTCCGTAATTACATCTATTGTTGTTTTTGAAAGGTGGCTTTGATGTTTAATCTGGATACTTCACCGTGCTATGGTGAATTGGTTTTCATGGAGCGCTACCAAGAAGCGGTACGAGAAATGGCAAGAGTGGAGCACAACATTGAGAATCAAACATCAGATGGTACTGGAGGCATCAGGAAATCTGGCAGTGGCCGTTCAACACTGCAAGCTATTGGGAATGCAGCAGCAGCCGGTAAGGACTGGGTTTTTTGAGTTCTTCTCATAAAAGATGAGGGAAGTGAGAAATAGGAGAAAGCAATTTGAATACTGTCATAATGAGTGCAAGAATTGTTCAGAAGAGTAAGTGATTGTTCTTTGACTGAGAAGGAGACTAAGACTGCTGAAACTTACTGTTGATGCCTAGTTAGTTTTATCTATTCTGCAGTAATTGGTCCATGAAGCAGGCCACCTATGGAATTATTTTCCTGAAGGATTAGAGAATAGTTATCCATGACAGGATCTGAGATAAATATACTGTTTAATTAGTGATTGTGTGTTTTGCTGACATATGTAGGTATGGTGTTTTATTCCATCTCGGATGTTACTGATAAATTGCTTGCAACTTCTGGAAGTCTTGCCCCTACTCTCCAAGAAAACTTTTGGATCAGCAACATCCAGCTGGAGCATACTGATCCTCTGCGGGAAGTCCTTGAGGACCTCAGTCCTTCAGCCATGGCGGCATTTGACCTAGCTTGTACTCAGTGCCATCTTTGGAAAACATGCAAACAGCTTTTGGAAACAGCGGAAAGAAGACTGTACAACAGCCTTGAAACTCGGGGTAGGCTTTTGACATTTGTGTTTATCAACATGGGCCTGCAAGCAGAAAGTGCAGCTCTATACTGTGTTGTTTGTGACAATGTCTGAGTCTTAATTAAATCTCATTTTGTACTTTCATGTTAGTTTCTTCTTTTTCCACTCCTAACATTTATTTTGTCCCCTTTGCACAATGACTTTTCCAGGCCACCGACCTGACTGTGTTTTACTGCGCTCTGAAGGTGTAAAGGGTTTCCCAGCAGTTCTACAGCAAATAAATAAAATTCTCAACTATTCCTGCACATCACAAGGGCAATCCAAGCCAGGTAGTATGCTTTGCTGGTAAGATTTCCTGTTGAAACGTGCTTAAATCAAATTCTTGCCTTCTGTTGCAATAGAAAATTTGAAAGGGGCGTGGGGACAAGCTCAATTCTGAATAAACTGAAGCACTTTGTATTTGGCAGACTGGTTGATTATAATACAATTTTGTTTCTGTGGACCTTTTTCTGTGCAAAAATATTTCTGTCTTTGTTATAGTTGCTGTTTCTTTCTCCCTCTTTGTAGAGGTCTCAGATGAGAAAATAGGAAGTAATTTTCGATGCAGTATTGTAGAACTTCTGCAAGCTTGCTACCCTGCCTTGACTGAAGAAAGTATTACTAATCAAATTGTTTTATCACAAAATCTGGATCAAATCCTAAAAGCACTGTCACGTGTTGAACGTTCTGTGGGTGAGTTATTTTTGTGATTGTAAAGACTGACAAATGGATCTAAATTTTTGGTTTGGCCTGTCCAGACAACTATAAAGCTAATAATAATGCTCTTTGACATATGCATAAATACATATTTTTTAAAATTATAAATTCAAAGTGCAAAATTTATCTGTAATTCTGATATTCCGAGCACTTGTTTCAGAGCTAAAATTGTGAACTTGCCACAGAAAGAAGGAAAATATCAATGAATACAATTGAGGTTGTTATTTGTCCTATTTTAATTCAGTCCTAACAAGGAATTCTTTAGGCCTATTTTAACTTATAGATAATTAGGTGTACCCTTACTGTTGCTTTTTTTTCTGAACAAAGAAGAGATAAACTTGTAAAACTATCATAACATAATACCTTCTAATTTTTATAGCTCTATCATAAAATGTCGCATCTTTTTCTGAAAAAGTCTTCCACAATTGCCTTTTTTCAGAGGTCTCTTCATTATATAGCATTGGGGTGTTTTCTTATGGTTTTTTTTTTTCTCCATTTCCCAAGTTTCTAAATGGCATGTACACATTTGTAAGATATTTAAAGATATTTGTATGTTTAATGAGCAAAAATTTAGGAGAGTTCTAAGGGCTAAATGTTACGGAGCACAAGGACATGGTCAACATCTGTATTTTAGAATAAGTTCATGTGTTAATGACACAAAACTAGATATATTTTAGGCCTGGCTTAATATATTTCTAACTTGCCAGAGGCATGGTTACCAATTTGGATGAACTATTGATTTACTCTGCTGTGAAAATTTCTCTTGCTTTCAATAAAATTATTATGCCTAGACTGAAATCTGTAATCGCAGAGAGGAAACTAGGCTAAGGCATTTCCCTCTCTTTCTTTCTCTTTTTTCCTTTTTTTTTTTTTTTCTTCCCTCCCACTTCCTTTTTTGCATTTAATACTTACTTGAATCTTGGACGTATGTCTCTTCTTTTAAACCAGAATCCAAAGGGACTCTGCTTGGCAACTTGGTGGAACAGGCCTCTCTGAAACCTGCAGAGCTGGAGAAGCATCTGGTTTGGAATCAAACACGGCTCTTGCTGAGGACTCTTGACCAACACGTGCAAACTATGCCAGAGAGCAGCATGCAGACGAACTTTGTGAAGGCCTTCTTTGACTACATGACCACATTGGCTGCAGTTGTGTTACGAAGCCTGAATGCAGAGCTAGGTAAGGGGTTTCTGCTGGAAAGTCTGAGCCTAGCTGAAGATACCCAGACTCTGTAGTCTAGCCTGATTCTGGAAAGTAATTGTGCAAAAATGGTTCCTTGCCAAACATGCCTACTATGTGTGCATACTCAGATCTTTTGATTTCAACTGATTACTGCAATGCTTTTTGAATTTTATTTATTAACACTTGGGCCATGCACAGCTAAGATAAAAATAGCTGGTGGCGGTAGGAAAACGACAACAGTAATGTTAACTACCAAACCAGATTCTGCAGTTCATTTAGGCAAAACAAACAACCCTTGACCTACAAAATTCTGATCACTACCCTGTAAGGTGAGATTGATTTTTGCATCCAGTGGATCAGCATGCGGTGTGCTTTTCAGCTCCCTTAGAGGCAACCAGTGCCCTGCTGCTCCACAGGGATAAGGAGAGACTGTGTAGAAGGCTGTGCAGAGGTAACCAGGCAAAATTTTTTCATAGAATCAGCAGATGATGGCAGTCCATGAAAAGAAATGCACCATCAGCATATAAAGCTGTCAGCAGAACAGAATCATTCAGTGTGATAGAGGAAAAAACACTTATCTGTTTTTTGAAGTTGACACTAATCGAGCTGCGCTAACGTAAAATACCACAGTACTGATTTCAGAGAATACCTCCCCAAGAGGATAAGAAAAAAAAGGCAAAGATCTGTTTTCAGACATGCTGGTTCAGCTCAGGTCACTACCATGCCAACCGTAACTTCTCTATGGACGTCATTCAGTCCTTATTGATTAACTGCTAAAGCCAAAAAAATGCACAATATTTAAGGACCAAGTGAGTTTTCAGGAAATTTTATTGTACTGGAAGATAAAAGAAAAAGGTAAGCTTACGAGAATCTGTTCGCAGTTACTCGATATAAGTCAGTACTGGATGCAAAGGCTTTTCGGCAATACTGGCCAGGGTTTAACTCTTGTAAAAATAGCTTTATGTCTGTGAGTTCCCTCTGCCTTTGCTCACTTTGGAATAGAGCATGGACTCACTAACCTATATCCAGAGACTCCTCAGAAACTAATACTGCATATTTTCTGTCTTTTACCATAAATACATGTTTTGGTGGAAGTTTGAAGTAGAGTTGTTAAACTGAACCTAGATCTCACTTAAAGGCCAAAGACTCTCCACTCTTCCTGTTTTAGTAAAAGGACCAGTAAAATCTGAGCCAGTGGTGTCAAGTTTGAGAGGCATATCATAATCACAAATACCTTGCAATTTACTCTGGATTTACCACACTAGTCTGAATGTGGACCTTTGCGAATTTGGTCAAAGAGGTTTCAGACTTAGGCTCATAAAATTTGTGTTCCAAAAATAAGACTTGGTTGGGGTATTCAGCTAATTTGTTTGTATTATAATAAATGTTCTGATTTTTTTTAAAGATATATCTGCAGAAGTGAAAGTGGGGAACCCTTTCATACTGTTACAGCAGAGTCCATCTCAGCTGCTCTCCCAGCTTGTGTTTGAGAGACAGGTTCATCCTGACAGGTTGGTGCTTTTCAGATAATACTTCTCTAGGTTATTTTGGTTTTGGTGACTTAGGACCTCAGCCAGGTTTGAATTCTTCTCTGGCTGCTTAGCACAGGTAGAAGTACCGCCTTCTGTGTCCCACCAGCCGATCACTTAATGCTGCAAGGATTGGTGTGCAGGGAGGAACTCAGTTATTGGCTTCTCTACTAACTTGAAGATTTTTGACAGGGAAAACTGCAGCTCCACGTATTTAACAATTACTGTATGTAGTGAAGAAAGAGTGCATTTACATGGATTTTTTTTAATTGAATGCATGAAAGTTCAGAGCAATGGAGTTGCAGCTTAGCAATGTAATAAAATAAAATAGACTAGTAGGACTTCTTAAGAATACAGCTGGACACAGCTCTTGCTCTGGTCAGCAGATAAACTGGATAATCTAAGGTTCTTCTGTGAGAAATTATGAAATTAGGCTGGCATGGAAAGTGTCACATTTGACGAAGTAGCTCTTGAAAAGATGAGCACTAATGGTGAACCATTTTAGTATGTTTTATTCAGATAAAAGTCAGTGTTTGAGAAGTAAGTTCCTTTTCTTTAAAGGAATGTCAGCATAAGCTCCGAGTTATCAGTTGTGCTGTATCTTTTTTTTCATACTGGTTAAACACAGGATATGTACTCTTCCCCTGTATGTAGCTGTGAAGAATATCAGGGGGCTTGTGTTCACAAAACATTTGGAAGATTTATGAAAATACGTAATTGTAAAGTACCTTTTGTGTGTGTAACCTGGTTTTGTTTTCAATCCTGCAGGCTTTCTTCTCTCTTGGCTAAAGAAGAGTTGAACTTGAATGTGCAGCAAGTTATTGTTAACTGTTGCTGTGAACCACTGTCCTTGTGCAGTGCAAGGCAAAACAGCCAGGCAAAGTCTCTTCTGACAAACATCAGCAACTTAGCACACCAGTGTGCCTACCACTGCCTGCCAGATCTTGAAATACCTGTTCATGATTCTGCGGTGACCTGTGAGGATATCTCCACTCAGGCCCCATCCTCTGTGACTGACTTAGGCCAGCACACACTCACTTCCTCCTCCCTGGACTTCCTAAAGTCTCAGTCGAAGCTAATGGCCACAGTGGCATGTCTATGTGCATCTAATATACAAAAAATTTCCAAATCAAGTTTATCTTGGATGGAATTTCGGGGCAAACGGGAGGTGCCCTTAGGTTTGGAACAGATTTCCAGGGAGTGTGAAGCATTGTTGAAGGAGTTCCCAATATTGGAAAGATTTCTTCTTGCTATGTTTGAGCCACTTCAGCATCATCAAGAGGAAGGTAGCAGTTTGGCTGCTGTCTTCTCTGGCAAGACATACATATCTCTGGTTCTCCTAGGATTGCATTCCACCACAGCTGTTAAGGTATTAGCGGGAGTCTTTGAAGAAGCTCTTGCTGCAAAGGGTTGGGACAGAGCTCTGAAGGTCTTGGATCTGTACAGTCAGGATGTGGAGGAGCTGGTCAATGTGAAGGATGCTGTGCTGAGCTGTGCAACTGCTGAAGGTAAGAAGGATTAAGTCAGGCTTTTTTCCCCATGATCTTTTTCATTTTTTCTTTTTTTTTTTTAATAAAGAATACAGCCTGTATCAGGAGGTGGAAACTAAGGTAGTGGTCCTTGGGCAAATCCAAAGACAGAAACAGATCCCTTCTCTTCCTTCATCCTAGATTTGCTTTCTCTGGGGGTGTATTTTCTTTTTTGCAAATGTACAAATGCTGACCAATTTAGTACAAGGGAACTGGAATGCATCTGTGATGTTGTTTTTATGTGAAGAGCTGAGTACTGTTAGTGGAACATCTCTTACAGTAGTATTGTTGTCATACATGGATGATGTATCCTGTGAAAGGAGGTGTCTTGGAGTATAAAGATAGTAAGTGTCCCATGCTAACTTTGGTTACTTCCCAAGAATGTGACACTTGGGATAAATCTGATATAGATTTTTCAGCACTGTGCTGTTTCTTTTGGTGATGTGATCTGGTGAGGATGAGGATTTTTTTATTTTTCAAATTATAGAAACTGAGTTTCAAACCAGTGCTTTGTTTCCTCCACAGATAAGGATGGTTGGCAATACTTGTTCCCAGTAAAAAATGCAACGTTGAGAAGTAGGCTGGCCCTGCGCTGTCTGGACAAATGGCCTCTCGATGCCTCTTTGGAAATCCTAGCTTATTGCATTTCTGATTTGGGCATAACTGATGAACTAAAAGTCAGTCTGCAGAGCAGGAAGAAAGAACTTCAGGTTTATCAAAAGGTACAAAGTCATTCTTTAAGTAACCAGTGACAAGAAATAGGCAGCAGGGAGCAAATATACTTGTCCTTTGAAAAAGCTTTAGCCTTTGGTTCTTTTTTGACCACAAAAGCTTTTCACGTCTTCCATCCAAAACCATTTGCGTGTTTTCAGTGCTTTAGTATCCAGTTAACACTCTGCTTCCATCCTTCGTAACTTTTACCACTTTGCTATTAGCATTCAGTTCTGCAGATACGATTAGACATAAACATTTGTGTGAGGCTGCTTTTTTACAAAGTATGTTTTTCCAGTCTGTACAAACACTAGAGTCTCTGGAAGCTTTCCATGGCAATTCATCATTTTATAAGCTTGAGAGATGCAGATGTACCAAGTAGGCATGGTGTACAAGAATAGTGGTCTAATAAGCATGTCTGTATTGCAGTCAGTTCTTCTAACTGCCAATACCCAAGTTAAGTCAGACTAGCCAGTCTGGAATTCGGCACCAACTGAAAAGCCAAACAGAGCAAAATCAGGAATAATAAATGCTTGCTGAGCTCTGTCTGGTGATAGTTCTGCTAACTGACAGTTAGCTCAGTTGTCTCTCTGTTAGTGCTAGTGATGTCTGCAGTATACATGTACTTTTTCATTCATAAATATTGCCATCCCTTATAATTAAACCTTCCCTTACAAATGTGCTTTGTAGACTTACACCTCTGAGAAAATTGTGTAGTCTTTTTTGGAGTGCAAGTGCATTGCATCAGCCCAGAAAAGGGCCAGCGATAAATCTGAATCTCCTTTTTGACTTTTTCCTTTGTATGAAGCAACTCTTGATGTGATCAGATCAGATGTTTTCTGAGACTTAATGATTGTTGTTGATAAAGCTTTTAAAATTTGTGCTACCCTAATATTAACTTTTTCAGATTTTGAATGTGCAAAATGAAACATTGTGGAATGACTGGCAAGATCTGAAAAAGGCCTGCACTGATGACCCCCAGGCCGTCATGAATATCATTCTGAAAGCAAAGGTTAGGCATCATTATGTGACTTTTGTTGAATTAGAATGTATTAAAGTTGAATAGATAAATTTGTTGAAATAGGATCTTAAAACACCGATTAATGGAGATTACCTTGGGAGGAATGATTCCTTTACTCAGTTCTGTGCTACAGAAACAAGTACAGATCTGTTTTTAATGTCAAGATTTACATGTAGTTAATAATCCTTAAATTTAAATTATAATTCTTACTCTGAGATACAACTTGTTCTCTTCTCTTAGAATTTTGAAGACTTTAATAGCATGGCTTTTGGCATAATACAGGCTTGATTATTATAGAAGTAGTAATACTGTAGATCTGTCTGGCTTTAAAAGTGTCTCTCTGAAAAGCCAACTTGCCTACTGCGATATGAGAAGGTATTCTCAATCCAGGCTGTGACTGACAAAATTGACTATCATCTTCCCATTGTCAGTGTAATTATTTACTTTTTGCATGTGGGAGAGGAGCCTAAGCTATAGAATTTCTCAAGAAGTTGGTCAGAACTTTGGGAGAAACAGCTGTATGAGAGAGACTAGAGTTTGTCTTTCTTTTATTTTTTTTTTACTCTTCTTTTTTTAAATTCTTTAGGATTATGAGTTGTGTGAGGAATGGGGGCACCTGTATCCTCTCCCAAGGGAAGACTTGATCAGCCTTCACCGTGAGCACCTTCTCCACTTACTGGAGATGGGAGACATGGAGAAAGCATTGCAGGTAATAGCAGGACTCTTCCAGCCTCACATGCATAGGTCAAATAAGTTGAGAACTGTTTTCTTTGCCTTTGTGTGCATTTTCATGGCCTTTTTCATTCCTCCCTTAAGAGATGCTGTTTGCTTAGATATGTTTTCAGGATCCTGGCTCTCCTCTGTTCCGCTTAAGTGAAAATCCAGTTTGGCAATCTAGTTGTTGGACCTAATAGCATGAATGTCACTTATGTGGAAATACAAAGCTCCTTTTATTTGAAAAATCATAATGAAGCATTTCTGTTCCGCTTAAGCAGAAGAAACAGAAGTGGAACTAATAGCAGGAATTGGTCAGCTGTGCTTCAGTGCCCAAATTAGTGAAGTGTGAATTCTGTTTTTAATAATTATAGAGCTGTTCCTAATAACAGAGAACACAAACTAAACTGCAGGCTCTTTCAGACTATGTAGCTTTGAAAATTTGCTGGAAGCAAAGTGAAGCCTTCTCATCACTATACCTTTTGTTCCATTCCTTGCTTGATTTTTCACTTGCTTTAATTTTAAAAATATTTTGATTAATAAATGGAGCAAATAGGCAATGAGTAGTCTATAAATGGATTATTTAAATCATCCTTATATATATATGACACTTGTGCAAGTTAATTTGCTTGCCGGACCATTGTAGGGTAATAATCTGTCATGGACTGACTGGTATAGAGGCTACTTTCCAGGAATGTAATAGGGCTTCACTGTATTTTGTTTGTAT
>VYZM01008932.1:6996-61754 GCA_013398915.1 Dromas ardeola
GAGAGGTGTTCCAGTCCCCTAATCATCTTGGTAGCCCTATGCTGCACCCTCTCCAGCAGTTCCCTGTCCTTCTTGAGCTGGGGAGCCCAGAACTGGACACAGTACTCGAGGTGTGGCCTCACCAAGGCAGAGTAGAGGGGGAGGGTGACCTCCCTCGACCTGCTGGCCACACTCTTCTTGATGCACCCCAGGATGCCATTGGCCGCCTTGGCCACAAGGGCACATTGCTGGCTCATGGTCATCCTGTTGTCCACCAGGACTCCCAGGTCTCTTTCCACCGAGCTGCTCTCCAGCAGGTCAGCCCCCAACCTGTACTGGTGCAGGGGGTTATTCCTCCCCAGGTGCAGCACCCTACACTTGCCCTTATTGAATTTCATGAGGTTTCTCTCCACCCAACTCTCCAGCCTGTCCAGGTCTCTCTGTATGGCGGCACAGCCTTCCGGTGTGTCAGCCACCCCTCCCAGCATTGTGTCATCAGCAGACTTGCTGAGGGTGCTCTCTATCCCCTCACCAATGATTGCATATTTTGTGTATGAACTGTTTATTCTACATATATTTTGAAGGTATCTATGAAAAAAATAATCCTTAGCGTTGCTGAGACTAAACATAATACTATTCCCAGAACACCTACAGGGGGAATCAGGATTGGCCATGTTAGTAAGGATGACGAAGTGCATCTGGTATGTATGGGAGAGTAACACTGTGTGTGAGACAGAAAGAAGCTGCTGGTTTCTTCTGTATACCTGACTGTGCTCTGTTAATAGATTTTCATTGCTTCTGGAACTTAATGGTCACAACCTGCTAGGCTCCACATCTGCTCCACTTCTAGCCTCAGGCTGGCTGTGGTTCAAAGAGAGAGGATTGCTGGTTTGTGCTTTTACCTTGAGATCTAGTCTTCATTCTCTCTGGGGGATTTTCTTGTCTTAGGAAGAGTAGTTACACAGAGACAGAGGCTCATGCATGCACACATATGCATGCACATGTATGCCAACACGCACAGAGTAGGATAGGGTAAGTACGATAGGGAACAGAAGGTCCAAATAATTACAAAGTTAAAATGCAGAAACAAGAATTTTAGCAGCTAGGCAAAAGTAAAGGCAAGAAACCCTCAAAAAAACTAAAACTTCTTTTACATGGGATTTCATTCAAATCACAGAGAACATTATCTATCTGTAGCAAGCACTAACCAAAAAGCACCACAGAATGACACCAGTTAAAATTAGCCTTATCCAGGTAAATATTTTAAGCAAGATTAAGCAGCTTGAACAGGTGACAATCCGTGAGCTTCATGCTGAGAAAACGAAACTTAGGTATAAGCATTTTCCTTGTTTGTGAGCCCCGTTAGCCATAAAAAACCTCAGGTATCATGATAGAAAACTGGTATCTTAATACATATTTAAACGCCTTACACATTTAAATCACTTTTACAAGTGATTGTTTTTCCCTAAAGCCTTGAATTCTGGGCTGCATGATTGGACCACCCACTAAACACTGCAGGTGAGGTCCTCAGCTGGTGTAAATTACTGTAACTCCCCTCATTTCAGTGAAGGAAAGCATCCAAATTATTGACCAGCAGGAATAAGTATCCCAGCTGTCATCTGCTCAAGCTATTTTTGTCAACTAAAGTGTTTTTCAAACTAAGTTTATTTTTAATTAGTGCATTTACGTAGCTATATTCGTCACGGGAGAATGGCTGATTTACACTAGTGAAAGACCTGGCTTGCTGAGAATCTACTTTGCTGCACTGAACACATGGCGGTAACAGCCTGTAACTATCCCTTTGCAACCCTGATCACATTTCATTTGTGCTGAATTTCCCACAGTGGCTGGTCTTACAAAAGGCCTAAAAGGATTATGGAACATGTGCTTTATTTTAAAATTGTATTTTATTCTCTTTTGCCTGAAGTTGCCTTCCTGCGCTGAAAGACAGTGGGTTTATCTTCACCTTGTGAATATTTCGTTGAATTAGTATATTTAAAATTTCTTCACATAAATTAGTTTCTCCACTATTATTGAATCTTTTGTTAAAAATTAATTTTGCCTACAGTTATATGGGAATCTTCCAATGCTGCAAGAAATATACACAAGGTGTGTGGAAAAGGAAGACAAAAAGAAAAGACAGAATAAGCATGAAATCATAGGTATTAATGTTAAAAAGAGATCACATTTAAGTGAATATTGTGTTCCTTTGATGACCTTTTTCTCACTGCCAAGTCTCTTAATGTTTCACTCTTGATATATTTTATCCAGAATCACTGAATTTTGAGAAACAGATTAAAGGTTAGATTTAATCTGGGATTCATTATAAAACTGAGACCATTCCTATTAAATACAACAGCGATGAACAGTGAATGTAAAAACCTCCACGATACCAGTTCAATACATCAAAACAATACCTGTGCTGTGTAAAAAATTGAATCCCCATAAGACAAGTGATAAGCAGAGGCAGGTGGAAATTACCTACCAAAATATTTTAGCATTTTAGTAGAAGTTTCTTTTTCAATTTTTTTTTTTTTTTATGAGGAAGGAGAAGAAGAATTTATCACATTATTCAGTATCACTTGGTCATTGTTACCGAAAAATATTTTTAATCCAAAACTTGTCTTTCAAAGACAGAAAAAATATGAAAATGTATTAAAACTTATGCTCTGTTTTTCACAAACATTCATATAAAAATGCTTGGCAATATTCCTATAATTCTAATGAAAGGTTGCAGAGGACAGAGGAAAGGTATAAAAGAGCAGCAATGCAGATCCCAAGGACTACAGGAATTACTTTTACCTTCTGTGAATTTGGGCTTTTCTTGCCAGATTCTGACAGTCATAATGACAAGGAATTTTATTTGGGTAATTTTTCCAGCTGTTGTAATCCGTGATTCAGCAAAACATCTAAACTCATGCTGAACTGGACCAAATTTACGTTGTAAAGGCATTCAAACAGAGGCTTTTGGGCTTTGCTGAATTTGAGCCATAGAGAACACAGCCACACCCAAAGCCTTGTTTTATGTGCTGCAACTTGGGCTTGAATTTTGTGGGAATTTTATGGTTCTAACATACTGGAAATTCTCTGGTAGCCTTTTAATGAAAGAAAATCTCCAAAATAATCCAAAAAGGTTTATTATGTAGAAAAGCTGAATTGAACAATTATTTCACTTGCCTGCATGTTTAGTTTGCTTTATTTTCAGGTTAAAATTACTCAGCTTCAGCTTGATCTTGTAAACTTTCAGTATACCAGAGATTTTTGTGTGAACAGTTTCTAATTATAGTATGAAATTTGCCAGCTTGAGGTTAGTGTTTTAGCGTCTGGAAGAAACATCAGGAACACTCAATTTTCGCATGGGTTGCTGCTTGCTTTAGGACTTGCAAATAGTTTTGGGTTGTTTTTCTTTTCTTCCTTAAAGCTATTATGATGAAGTGGTGTTAGAAATTAAACAATCTTTTGTCACATTCATAACCAGGAGACACGCCATTATAACCCATGGGAAAAAATGCATCTTTCACAGCTGGAGAAGCTTTTAATCTGTCTCCTTTTTACTCAGTCATGCTAGAAATGGACACAAAACTTCTTATTTATCCACAGCATGGTAGCACTCAGATAATCTTCTCTTGAAAGCAAAATGCTTAAACACAAATTTTGCAGCAAGAAATACTATCAGTGGAGGATTCTACAACCATGGAATCATAACATACACGGGCAAGACTCTAGGCAGCCTTTGATTTGTAAAGAAAGCAAGTGAATATGGCCTTCACAGTGCTGTTCTGGTCTCTGCCTTTGTACCTAATAGACTTAAAAAAGAAGAAACATCATCAGATTTATTATGCAAGATTTATATTCTTGTATCTGATATAGAATAGAAATGCACTGTGATAATTAAACCAAAATAAAAGGTGACAGGGAAAAAAACAAAACAAAACAAAACAAGTTCAAGTAAATGATTTTATTATAACAATTGTAATTAGACTTGAACCAAAATTAATACAAGTACTTATGCACTTGGAATGTGGTGTGTATGATGTGCTGGGGCCATTGCAAGTCTCTGCAACTTAGGCTGGGGGTGGCACAGTCGAGGCTCATGGACTGCCAGTGCTACTGCGTTGCTAATCTTGGAACTTAGCATTTTCTTTCTTTAGCCTCTTCAGAATCATGAAGTCACAGAATGGTTTGAACAGGAAGGGACCTTAAACATCATATAGTTACAACTCCCCTGCCATGGACAGGGACACCTCCCACCAGGCCAGGTTGCCCAAAGTCCCATCCAGCCTGGCCTTGAACACCTCCAGGGATGGGGCCTCCACAGCTTCTCTGGGCAACCTGTTCCACTGCCTCACCCCTCACAGTAATCTATATCTACTCTCTTTTGATTTAAAACTGCGACCTCTCGTCCTATCACTATGCTCTCTGATAAACCTGTAGGCCCCTTTTAAGTACTTGAAGGCTGCTATAAGGTCTCCCTGGAGATTTCTCTTCTCCGAGCTGAACAACCCCAACTCACTGAGCCTGTCCTCATAGGACAGGTTCTCCAGTCCTCAGATCATTTTTGTGGCTTTCCTCTGGATTTGCTGCAAGAGGTCCACATCTTCCTTATGCTGGGGACCCCAGAGCTGGACGTGGTACTCCAGGTGGTGTGTCTCAAAAGTGGAATAGAGAGAGAGAATCACTTCCCTTGACCTGCTGGCCGCGCTTCTTTTGATGCAGCCCAGGATGAGGTTGGCTTTGTGGGCTGCTAGAGTACATTGCTGGCTCATGTTGAGCTTCTCATCCACCAACACCCCCCAAGTCATTCTCCTCAGGGCTGCTCTCAATTCACTTATTGCCCAGCCTCTATTTGTGCTTGGGATTGCACTAAACCAGGTGCAGGACCTTACACTTGGCCTTATTGAACTTCATGATGTTCACATGGGCCCACCTCTGTAGCCTGTCAAGGTCCCCCTGGATGGCATCCCTTCCCTCTAGAGTTTCGACAAACCACTCAGCTTGCTGTCACCTGCAAAGTTGCTGAGGGTGCATCAGTCCCACTGTCCATGTTCCTGACAAAGATATTAAATAATACTGATCCCAATATGGACCCCTGAGACACACCACTTGTTACTGGTCTCCACCCAGACATCGAGCCGTTGAGCACAACTCCTTGAGTGCAGCCATCTAGCCAATTCCTTGTCCACTGAGTGGTCCACCCATGAAATCCACGTATCTCCAGTTTAGAGACAGTGTCAAATGCTTTGCACAAGTTCGGGTAGATGATGTCAGTTGCTCTTCCCTTATCCACCAAAACTGTAATGCTGTTGTAGAAGGCCACCAAATTTGTCAGGTATGATTTGCCCTTAGTGAAGCCATGTTGGCTGTCATTAATCACCTCTCTGTTCTCTGTGTACCTTAGCATAGTTTCCAGGAGGATCTGCTCCATTACCTTGCTGGGCACAGAGGTGAGACTGACTGGCCTGTAGTTTCCCGGGTCTTCCTTTTCTTCCTTTTTAAAATGGGGGTATGTTTTCCCTTTTCCAGTCATTAGGGATGTCACCAGTCTGCCATGACTTTTAAAATATGATGGATAGTGGCTTAGCAACTTCATCTGCCAGTTCTCTCAGGACCCTCAAGTGCATCTCATCAGATCCTGTTGATTTGCGCACATTTGACTTTTAAAATATGATGGATAGTGGCTTAGCAACTTCATCTGCCAGTTCTCTCAGGACCCTCAAGTGCATCTCATCAGATCCTGTTGATTTGTGCACATTCAGTTTTCCTAGATGGTCTTGAACCTAATCTCCTACAGTGGGCAGCAAGTACTTTATTCTCCCAGTCCCTGGATTGGGTGAATTGGATGGCATGGCCAGAGCCCTTGCTGATGAAGATTGAGGCAAAAAAGTTGTTGAGTACCACTGCCTTCTCCATGTTGGTTGTAACCAGGTCTTACATGTTGGTCATTGGGGGGTTACACTTTCTTTCATTTTCCTTTGTTGTCCTATGTACTTAAAGAAACGCTTCTTGTTATTTTTCATGTCCCTAGCCAAGTTCAGCTCCAGTTGTTCCTTGGCTTTCCTGATCCCCTCCCTGTACTCTCAGGCCATGTCACTATAATCTGCCCAGGATGATCCCTGGCTCCAATGCCTATGCATTTTTTTTTTTGTGATTTAGTTTCATGAAGAGGTCTTGATTTAGCCACGTTGGCCTCCTGACTCCCGCACCCAACTCCTTGCACATCAGGATTGAGAGCTCTGGCACCCTAAGAAAATTGTCTTTAAATATCTGCCTCTGAGGGCAGTTTCCCAACAGATCCCCCATACTAGCACCTTAAACAGATAAAAGTTTGCCTTTCTGAGGTTTAGGGTCCTGACTCTAATTTTTACTAATCCTGTACCCCTCAAGATTGAGAATACCACCAGGGCATGATCACTGCAGCCCAGGCTACCTCCAGTCTCGACCTCTGCGATAAGTTCTTCCGCAGTAGTGAGCAACAGGTTATCTAGGAACAACTATGCAGTTGTCCTCAATGCACTCCAATAGTTTTCTGGACTGTTTGGAGTTCGCTGTGCCTCTTTTCCAGCTTATGTCCGGGTGGCTGAAGTCCTCTCTCAGGACCAGGGCCTGTGAGTGTGATACTTCCTGTAGTTGAAGAAAGAACTCATCATCAACCTCTTCTTCTTGATTGTGTGGCCTGTAAGCAGCAACCACAAAGTTTTCTTTGTTGACTTGTCTCTAATTTTCACCCATAAGGTCTTGACCTGTGAATTGCTGTTCCTCAAAGATAGCTCTGTGCAATCAATCCCATTTTTGACATAGAAAACAACTCCCCCACCTCTCCTTCCTTGCCTCTCCCTTCTGAATTCCTTATAGCCGTCAGTCACAGTACTCCAATTGTACTATTCATCCATGCTTTACAAGGCTCGGCAGCCTCTCCATGACATCGCTTAGTTTAGCTGATAGTTGTCTTGACATTGGGCTAAGAATCTTAAATAAGCCAAAAATTTTAAATCTACACCTTGTTTTCACTAAGAAAGGAAAGATTTCCAGCTGTGTTTCCAAATGGCTGATAGTGCTAAATGAGGTCAGGAAAGACTGTCAAAAAAGAAGGAAAAAAAAGAAAAGGAAAAAAAGAAGAAAGCAAAAAGGGTGGGAGGGAAAGACTTGGCTGCATTCAACAGCCGTAGGGTCACAGATGATTTGAAGAAGATCACTAAGTGTAGGGAGTAGACAACAATGACACTGACTCACCATATGTGAATTATACGTTTATGTCTCATTACATTACATAATTCCTGTTACCACTATACCACAATCTTTTACAAGGCTGATGTAGTTATACTGGGAATATCACTGTGACATAAGAGAATCTGTCATTCTGTTGGAACATATGATGGCCCATGGAAAACAGGGAATTAAATGTCTTTCCTAAGGGAACTGAGCACCAACTCCAATATTTTTTATTCATCAAAGATTAGTCATTTTCAAACTCTGAAGTTATGTACAATTTAAATTAATTTTACAAATGACAGCAAGTTCGTTAATTCATAGTCTTTTTTCCATACATTATTTTATTAATTAAGACAGAAAAGTGACAGCAACAGTTACTGTGGAGCCTGTATTTCTGAAGGACGTAAAGTGTGAATACTTCTGTTGTGCTCATGAGTAACAGCACTTGTTCTGTGAGAAACTATTAAATAACCAATTTTCTTTTAAAAAAGAATAGTCAAAACATCTAATATCTTATTTTCACACCTGAAAGCCACTGAAACTCCACTGGCTTCATCTTACTATTGGACTCAAATGCTTTTCCAAGTGTCATACTATTATTATCTGCTGTTTAGTATTCTCATCTCTGCTATTCTTTCTATGTTTTGGGAATATAGATACAGAAAGTGGGGAACTGCACTCTTGTAAAGCTTTTTGAATGGAATAACACCAGGAAGAAGAGTTCCTCTGCTGTGTACATCCAGACTGATGTGGTAAGTTCAGTGTTCTGCTGACATATCTTCTATGCACAGCAGCATGAAAATCAAAGAACACGATCTCTCCACACCTCTTGCATATGAATGTTTCCTTATGTGTTGTAGCTTTTAAGTTATGGTTTTTCATAACCTTTAAATATGTTGGAAAAGACTCAACTTCTTTTTTTCTTTTTTTTTTTTTTCTTTTCCCTCAGGAACATTAAAATATAAATAAGCACGTCAATTATCACTGCCTGCATGAAGATGTATTTCCATAATAAGAATGACACAGTTGCTTGAAAGAACTATAAAACCACTTTCCACTAAATTGTAGATATTTAAAACTTAATTAAATTATAATACGTAGATCTATTTGGAATGGCCTGAAAGAAATACGAAATGCCTTGAAGGTCATTTGTGGTTCTGAAATGCCAAAAAGTGTATAGCCACAGGCAGAGGTGTATTATGGAAACATTAATTTCTAATGTCTGTTTTATCACTAACAAAAATACACTATCTCCCCTTATAATACGTGGTCTGTGTTATAGTGGAAACTTGATGCTGCAGTAATATTAAATATGATTTCAGAATGGGGGAAGGATGCTCTTCCACCTCCCTTTGTGTCTTTATTGAAGACCATGTTGTTGTTGAAGCACCTAGAATAATTACCTACTTTGGGACTCTTAGGTAATAACTACTGTACTTGTTATTTGATTTACCACATGTACTTGCATATTTTTTATACTAAATCCCAATGATATAGCATACATATATTACATTTTTCATGTCATGTACTGACATAATTCTACTGTAGAGCTGCAGCAAGCTTCAACTGGAATCAAACAAAAAGCCTGCTGAATGTAATGGAACATTACATACCCTCCCTGAGCTCTATTCCTTAGTACCTAAAATTTTCATCCTTTACTTTTCCTCCTTAAGATCAGTAAAATTCTCAAGTCCTTATTGTACTAAACTCTTTATGAACTGAAATACTTATTAACAGAACTGAGGACTGACTCAGAAAACTTTACTCTTACTTAAGGTGCGCCCCACTGGCATTTGCAAGCCTAATGGAATTATACAGTTTCTGTTCATATATGATTATAAAGTTTCAGAAGATTTTTCTGAGAAGAGAATAGGGGTTTTTTCCTACTTAATTCTACTTTTTTTTGAAGTAGTTATTAAGGGAATGGAGCTTACACTAGCAGTTATAGTTAATTAGAAAAAGATAAAAATTTCAAGAAAAAGTCTTTAAAGAAATTCTAAATAACAGTTTCTGTCTTCCAAAAAGGCGTGTTCTATTTCTTGATGGAAAATTTGAAATGTTAATTAAAAGTTGTTTCAAGAAGTATGACATCTTGTTTTAGATGTGTTCCTAATGTATTTCTCTTGGTACTAGGCATTTAATGATTTCTTTTCTCTACCTGGCACTTTCAATGCCAGAAAATCAGATATTCAGCAGTGTGATCATATTGGTGAATATGTCTTTTGGCTCCTCCCAAGAACCATAAATGTAGGATTATAAGTCATTAAATTGAAAATTTCACTTCAGACTGCTTGTTCTGATTCATTGGTATCATATACGGTGAATTGTCAATTAATACTTCAAGGTATTTCAGGCCTTATCTGTTTTAAACTACTGGAAAATGAACAAAAGAAAGGAATAAATTAGAGAGAGGGAAGTAAGGAAATTGGGGAGAGAGGGAGAGATAAGCACATGAATCTTGTTCCTTTCTAGGAAAAGAAATAAACAAATGTTTTGGTTAAATGTTCATAATTAGGAGTGCATTAAAAAAACTCTTGATTGACAAAAATTTTTGGCAATGGAAATTAGTAGTTCTGAGTTGACATATAGACCGCAGTCATGTTAAGTTTCAGAATCCACTCTGAAGTGCCCTAATTAATGCAAAATATGATCACATAATGGTAACTTTAGAATTCAGAATAATTTTTATTTCCATCCTCTCTCAAACATAGCATGCACTGCTAGGAGGTGCCAGTCAATGTCCCCTTTGTGTTATCATCTGTGTGTTTAAAGGAGTGATCAGTAAAATGAAAAGGTTTTAGTTGGCTAAATATACGTATAAGCACACTTCTTATCACACATATATGAACACATATATAAACACATAGTGGCCTGGAAATCTTTGGAAACTTGGGGTAAGTTTTACAAACCCAACAAGATACCTAAGTCTTCTTAGATTCAACAGATCAAGGAATGTTGTATCAAAACCCTTAGAGAGATATCTGCCCTTGCACACATCTACTCATATTGCCACTTTTCTCCCTTGCAAGGGGTGGGACAGAAACAGAAAAAATGCAAAAACACCTCCAGCCTGTAAAGAAAGAGATATACTCCATTATTAGTATTCCTTTGTGGGAATTTAGCAATACTGTCATCTGTGTATTCATGGTCTAAACTAGCCCACATTTTAGACAGTATTTTTCAAGCTACATTCCAAAATAGCAACCATAAGCATTGCATGTTATGGACAGTCAAATCTTGGATTTGCACTTATCAACACTGATAGGTGTGTCTGTCTGTATCCACACGTACCAGAAAATCAGTTCATGCCAATTGAACTTATGGAATAGGGGGGAGGGTTGAATCTGGAGACAATCTCAAAGATGTTTCTCTAATTTCTGGGGTTCTATTGCTGTCAAAAGGGAACAGTTCAGTTTCAGGAATGTGGAAAAAACCCCAGCCTCTATTTTGCTCAGCACAGCACTCTGAAAATTCATGTGGTGAGGAGCACTTCTTGCCACATATAAACTGCTTTGGTGTTTCAGAACATATGGCATGTAAGACCACACATTGTTATATGTCTCCTACTGTGGGTAAGAGCAGTAGGGTGAGTGGAGGAGTGGAAGGTAGGATTAATTCCAGATTTGCAAGCACTTCTAGTTGGATAATATTCCCTTACTTTAGTGAAAACGGTACTAATAGAAAAATAAACTCAGTGTGGCAAATAGTGTAAGAACACTAAGCTTCAGAAGGGAAGCTGATCTTAGGAAGGATAGTTATCCTGCTTGCTAGCTTTAGGAAGCCGGTGATCCACTGTGTGACTGATGTGCTGATGCACGGTGCTATCATTAACAGATGAGGGAGGGGAATACAGACAGAGGCTAAATCCTTGTGCTACATTTCCATCCACACATGGGACATTTGCAAGTCCACCTCCCTCCCTCCTCCCTCCCTCAATGATATCCCGCTGCTTATTTTCCCAAAGTGCAAGTGCATCTATAAGTGTTGTTCTTTGTGTCTTCAAAACAGTATGACAATGTGTACTTACTCTTACCTTCACTGTAGACAGTCTTCCATGTGGTGTACAACTGGGTTGTGCAGGCAGGCAGTGTAATTATCAGCAGATGCTTCTGCCTCTAGTTTCTATTTCATGTGTTTGTTGTAGTAAAATGGAAGGAGAACGACGGAAAAGCTCACTTTTAAAAATCCAGTCCCAATGACTACAATATTTTGGACTGCCTAAGCAATATACTATGTGCAGTTTGTGGTCAAAAACAATACTCCTCTTGCACTCTTTTTTTACATTGTAAGGCATGTTACGCATTTTCAAATAGACTCCTGCTACAGCACCTTCTGGGTATTATCAAACCACACATAAGTTATATCCAAGGAAGCAGTGTATTTATGATCTAGAATCTATTTAAGACGTTTTTTAGAAAACGGAATAAGTGATAATGTACAATGTACCTTTATTTGGTACATTGTTACACAAAGTTATCAAATCTGTTAAGTGAAATGCAAAAAAAAATCATGGCAGTAGGAGTAAGAAATAAACGATCATGTTAGAAAGTGGAAAAATACAGGTATTCTGAAGAGATAAAATAAGGAATAATAAGGAATAATAAGAGAGACAGACACACTAAAAACCTTTTATAGAATGCAGGTACCATAAAAAAGGTTTTCAAAAAAACCTCTGCTGATCAAGTGTGAGGGACAGAGATAAATAAGTGTTAAATGATGTAGGAAGATAGATGAAAGGAGGCAGAAGGACAGAGAGTGAGAAGGAGAGAAAAGGTTTATGAGAACATTGTTTTGGTCTGGAAAAGTGAGATTTTAACCACAGATCTGAGGGGTAAATTGGTACAGAAATATTGCATAATGGACGTTCCTGGGTCCTTTTTCCACCAAGAGCTTGGTGTTTCAGATTAGTAAAGGCTGAATGCATGTATTTAAATACTTTTAACTTCATGATGATTAGTCAATAAAGTGTAGGCTTTTGTTGTAGTGCACATAAAGTTTTAAAATAGAACTTTAATTTTTATTATAATTTTTTCAAAGGAAGACTACAACAGCACAAGACAATTCAGGCCAGCAGGGAAGTCTCCACTCCAACCCCCTGCCCAGAGCAGGCTCACCAATGGGGTCAGAAAAGAGCTCAGGTCTTTATCCTGTGGGGGTTGGAAACCTTCCAAGGAGGGAGAAGGCACCATTTCCTTGTGCCTGTACGCACTACCTGGCTGTCCTCATAGGGAAGAAATTTTCCCTTATCTCCAGCCCCTCTGGCCCTGCTCAGCTCACTGCCCACCAGGACCCAGGGCCTGCCCAAAGCTGTCCCCAACTCACCAGGGTCACTGCTGGGGCTCTGCCTACCTGGCTCTTGCTCCTGCCCCAAGTGCATGGGGTCCCTGTCCTCTCCTCCCACCAGAGCTGCCCTGCCCTCTTGCATATCGACTGGTGCCCCCTCAGCTTGGTGTCACCTGCAAACATGACAAGGGCCCTTGGTCACCTTCCCAGGTCACAGATAGAGAAGTTAAGCAGGACAGGCCGCAGGGCAGACCTGTTGGGACCCCACGAGGCACTAGACTCCAGGCAGACAAGACCCAGTGACCATACCCGCTGAGCCCCACCACCCAACCAGATATTCACCCCTGGCGGGGCAACCACCCAGAGCCTAACCTCTAGCTTGGCTACAAGGACATTGTGGGAGAGTGCTGGAAACCGAACTGAAGTCAACGTAAATGATATCCCCTGTTCCCCACTTGTCCACAAATCCAGTCATTTTATCACAGAAAGCAGCCAGATGAGTGATGTCATTTTTACCCTGAGTAAATCAACGCCCACTATTCCGCATGACCTTCTTCTTTCTCAGCTACCGAGATACATGCTCCAAGAGGATTCCCTCCGTGATTTTGTTATTCTTTGATGTGAATCTGAACAGCATCATCTTTCTACCCCTTTTTGATTACAGGTGCAACAACTTCTTTCCCTCTGTTGTCACAGACTTTCACTGCTCTTCAAAGCCGTTAGTGACTTTGCAAATATATCTTCCAACTTGCTAGGCACCCTTGGATGCAGGCCATCTGCTCCTATGGACTTGTATGAGACTAATTCATGCAAGTCATCCCTGACTCAAATCTTATCTATTGCTAGTTGTTCTCTTCATTAAATCGAGTTCCTAAGCACAGAGACATAGGAGACCTTGCTGTGGCACGGAAAGCATGGAGCATCTCGGCTTGATCACTGTCACTGTCACCTACCATATTCAGCAATGGTCCTGAATTTTGTTTTGCCTTTTACTACCAACATAGAGGCAGAAGCTCTTTTCTTCTTACCCTTGATCTAACCCACCAGTCTCAGCTCCATTTGAGATTTAGCTCTCCTCATACCATCTCTGCATGCCTGGGCAACGCTTCTTAATTCTTCCCTTATATCCTCTCCCTGCCTCCAGTCCCCATATAGTGCCTTTTTTTGTTGGAGCTCCGTCATGAGTTTCCTGCTAGCCAAGCCAGTCTCCTGAGATGTCTGCTTTTATATCTAAGCACACATTCTCGTGCATGGACTTCTCCATCTTTGAAGACTATTTCTTAGTATTAAGCTGCTTTATAGATGGAATTTCCTCATTCTCATTTATGACATTGTGCTGTATTGCTTTTCAGTTTATTCTGTCAGTGTAGGAGCCCAACACAATGGATACAAGTATTTTCTGTTTATTTGTTCTTATTCTACTTTGGAGATGGCATGATTAGATTTAGTGTCTCCAAAGAGTTAACTGCTGAGACCTCTTATCTTTTTGTGCTTTCAGAGCAGGTTTTAATATAATCATATAGATTGCTAGGGTGTGAGCATTGTTGTTGCAGAGTGGCAGGGCTTGTTAATTGTCATTAGGGTTACAAAACCCCTTTCTGAGATAGAAATCAGTCTGTACAGATTGAACATATACACACACAATCAACTGACATAGGATAGGGCAGGTTCTCCTATTGAAAAAATTCTAGAAGCCCTAATTAATTTTTGTTTGGTTTTCGTTATTAAACTGTTTTTTTATGGTAACTACTCTGTGAATGAGAGGTATAAGCTATGTGAAAAAATAAGCGACCATGGAAAGACAGTTTTACCCTGTTTTCCCTCTTTGCTCATTCATTTTGCTGAGAATACTTTTGCTCTTGCTAAGAGACAAGCACATTAGCTAAAAGACCCTGACCTAGGATACAATAAGGATTCAGTTGGAAAAGCATCCTTAGATGGACACTGTTAGTAAAATACTAAAAAGAGAGGGGAGACTCTGCAAATAGTAGTCTGTTCCAGATGGATAAGTGGCAGCTCCAAATTATTCCTATTTTGGTGGAACTAAAGGGTTAAGATTAACAGGAATTAGGGAGTTTTGGATTTCATTAAGTGTTTTTAGGGAATAAAGAAGTTTTGTCTGTATATCCTTTCTTATCTGAGTCTGTTTTGCAGCTGCTTATTACTAGGATAAATAATAAAAAGCATATTAATTCAAAATACTTTGCACTTAGAGAGAATGCTTTTAATCTAAGCACTCTGTCTCCCCCCCCACCCCTGCTCCTTGTTCTTTCTTTCTGATCTCTTTACCTGCCTAATATATCACACAAAAAGACACTATCAATATATCAAGGCCACACTTTAAAAGAAAACATTCGTTTGCAGAGGTTGTGATCTCCATTCCTTTTTTGAATCACTGCTGTCTAACAGTGTACCTCTCACTTCCATGGCTTGCTAAATCCCACAGGATGCCACATCAATCCTCACACAGAACAAAAATTACTGTGTGTTTCATTTTGTTTCCATAGCTGACAGCTGGAACCGCTTTAAATGCTCAAAGTGATTATGAAATAATTGGAGGTTAATATGTGATGAGGATGTCTTTCATTGGAGGGTGTTTTCTCTCCTGTCTTTTCACACAAAAACCTGTGAATCATAATAAAATTTATAATCTACCCATTTCAGCTCATGCTTTTAGACTTGTTTCTGAAGTACTGTGACACCAGCATATACACTTGCGCAACATACTGGCAATGGTGGTCAAGGAGGATATATTCTGGTTCCTCAGTGACAGGTGTCCCTCTCTTACCTCTTGTAGCCATCCTGAAATGATAACAAGGCACGTTGTCAGCGGACTGGTTCAATTGTTTCTTATTTTTTCTTGTAAACATTATGAGTGAGTGAAAACTGTGAGCTAAACTCATCAAATGATTGATATTTTCACTCAGAATAACAGTACAAAACTAAAGCAGTTGTGTTAATCTGCCAATTTACAGATATGTTACACTGGTAGGAGTTCGATGGAGGAACTGGAATGTGGTTCTGTACAGCTTGTTGCACCACCATTGGCCTCTTCTCTATCGGAGACAAAATATTTTTCTTGACTTTTCATTGGAAATTTTTAGACGCCTTATAAACTACTACAAGTAAATGCTTTGCACTTGCAAGATTTTTGGTTTTTTTACTGCCCTCACTTTCAGTTAAGGCAGACAGCCACCTACTTCATCTGCTTTTACATGTGTCTGACCTCTAACATATAAAAAACTGTAGAGACAATGTTTGTAAAAGAGTATTTGTAACAGATTATTTGTGCATAATATCCACAGATAAAAAGTAAAAAAGAGAGGTTTCGGCTAAAATCTTCACCAGCCCGTATCAAATGCAAGAAAAGATGCTTATACCCAAACCCAAGCTTTTCTGCTGTGCTTTGGCCAGAAAACAACACCCACAGACAGGCTTATCTACCTCAGGAAAATATACTTTTGGTCACTTCAGAGGTTTTAACTTTTAGACCAAAATACAAGGTCAGTAAATTTTAGATCTGCTTTTCATGGTTCCTGATATCCACTGCATCTAAAGTTTGGTGGTATATTAATAAAAGAAATAATATAACCTACTGTGAACCTCAGTGAACTCTAAGCCCATTGAGTTTTATTGTTTTGTTCTTCTATTCCTTGAATATTTTTCGGTGATGAGTGCTTTCTGAGAAGTGATTGCAGAAGTCAGCACTTAACACAATAGGGCCATTTGGGAATTATGTAAATACGTATGTATGTATATAAATGCAATAGGAGCAATCTGTCTGAACTGTTAAACCTATCTAAAATTCTCCAGATTTCCTTGAGAATAGCAATTTCTCTTTTGTAAAAGGTGTGAATTTTGCTACAGCATTGCACGTCCTCAGGTATGTCCACATCTCTTGGTAGTAATGTCAAGGAGAGACGGTAGCTGTCTTCTTGTCCGTTCTGATGATTCTGTGCTGGTTCTTCCAAGTAGCTACACCCTTCATCAGGAGCAGGCCTGTTGAGGGGAACCAGGGTCAGACACAGATCCTAAAGAAACTTTGCTGAAAGGAAAAAACAAGTTCTAATTACACTTGTCCTTGCCTTTCTCCACCCTCTTGGTTTTAGGATTTGTTAACTGCAATATCCTTCTCATCCTTTCCTGAAACAAGGCATAACATCAGACCATATACAGTTGCTGGCTACATAGTATATTTTTTAGTCATACTTTTTTTCTTAAACGTAATTCAAGTCAGCTAGGCAAAAAATATTTGCGATGTCTGGAGCCCAACTGCTGTCTTGGCACCCTTTGTTTACTCTGGGATGCAGGATCTCAATTTTGCGTGCATTGTCCTTTTTTTTCTTTTCTACATCATCTTTGATTCTCTAGCAGAAGTCTTTCCTAGTAAATGGTGATGAAGCCTGAGTCCACCATGTTTATTCATCTAGTGATGTATCACTTTTTCACACTGTTGCACTTAGTATTAGCTGATGACTTGAGACATCAAAGCATTTGCTCCCTTTTTGCAAGTGAGATACTACAGAGTGTCATTTGTATTCACCTCGGGCAGACACTGAGCCTCTGTTCATTTCATCAAAGAACTATTTATGAGGCTGTAAAAAAGATGAGTTTCTCCAAATAGTCTCCAAATTAAACTTTTAAAAGTTTAATGCTGGCACACAAGAATAATTACAGTTATAAACCATTAAACATTTAGAGGAAATTTATAGTATTGGAGGAGAAAATTTACAGCTGTGGTCAAACGCAATAAATTTCCTCTGAAAAGTATTTCCACAGAAACATTTCTTTCTGAGAATTAAAAAATGTCGTGCTTTATTAACAACACCAAAATGCACAGGTGATATCTTTAGACATTATTTAGATTGGAATATTTGCATCTTTATAAGATGCTGTCAATTAATCCTGAAGAAGTGTGTATACATGTTATATGTTATTTTTGATTTGTTTGGGGTTTTTTTACATCAGCATGGATGGGGCTGTGAGTTCACTTGTTATATCAGGCTGCATATGCTATGTGATCCTAGAAGGCAGGCCAATAACTTGCAGTTTTCTCCCAAGGATTATGATGTTGCAATTATCACATGCCTGTAGGGCAGTTATCACCTATGAATCTTAGTCAATCCTTTAGCCAGTCCTTAGACTGGTCCTATTTTTCTCTATTACCATGTCTGTGATTTAACATTATACTAAATAATCTCACTTCAACCCTCCAAATCTTCCCACTTGCAGAACAAAATTTATGGGATCTGTCTCTGCACAGCCCTCATGCTACCTAGTAAACCTCTGTTTTCTAGAAATAACCTCAAACGAAATGAGCTTATTTGAAGCCAAAGCCTATGGAGGGAATTAAAAAAGATTCCCATTAATTTCTCTGGGCTTTGATTCATGCTGTTTTTCACTTTAATTTTTTCATGCAGCATCTAGCTCTCTTGGAAACATTTGGATTTTGTCTTTTCAAACAAAATAGGGATGAAACATATTTCTTTTCAGTATTTTATGCCTAAGGAGAAGCAGAAGCATTCCAGATTCCTTAGCTACCCTTCGATTTCACTGTGTTGTTATAATTCATTATGCATAGAAAACAATCATATATTCCTATTTACAATTGTTTAGTGTAAAGAAGACAGTAAAGAATACCACTGAAATAGAATATATCAGAAATATTTAACTGAACATGTAAATTAGACTGGAAACATTTTGGAGCAGAGCCTGTACTGTTCATGATTATAGGTTTGCACAGCACAGTATGGCGTGGCCTTAACCTTCAGACGATATTACGGTATAAACAATCAAGGTATTTTGCAGTAAATAATCACATAAATAAAAATAATAATTGAATTTCTTGTGCAGACTTTGTGTCAAACTCTGTTACATGTTTACATTTTGACAGGCAACACCATCTATCACAAAAATCTGAAACTAACAGCTCAGTGCTGTCTTTTGCACTCCTCTTTTACTGAAGGTCCTGGGATTATTAAAATCTCATTGATAAAAGCTACTGGTTTGGACAGTAGTTAGTAATATTTGAATGTGCAAATAAGAAATAAGGAAATAAATTTGAATGAGAAATCAAACCCTTAGTTGTCTTCCCTAGGTTTAGATACCTTTCTTTCAAGAGAACTAGAATCTCCTTTCCACAGCATTCCTGCTAAGACACTTCAGATGTCATAGGCCTTGGCCCAAGGTCTCAAAAGAATTTAAATGCAGACAACAAAACAGTTTCCTGTAAACTGTGGTATACCATCAACTGGCAGCCAAATGGAGTGAATGTAATACCCCAAATAATTACCAGGGTATGCATATATGAGACTACAACACACAGAGTAAGTGCAGGATCCAACAGACCTTTGTATCTTCTCTTTTTTTTCCTTCTGTCTTGCTTGTCTGTATCACTTTCACGCATTTTATATCTTTGCAAATTTGTATGATTTTTTCTTAATTAAAATCAATCCTGTCATTTCAAAAAAACAATGAAAAACATTTTGAAGTTACTTTTCTGCTCAAATATGGTGATTTTGTCTGAGCAAGGATATATGAGAAGGTGACTTATATCACACAATTTATTCATCTATCCCAGCTGACGGAGCAAATTAATCAGAAATTGCTGTCTGGCAGAATTTATAAGTGTTCAGATTGATCAAAAGGTCTGGACAGGTGAAATCAAGTCATTCTAGCAACCTTTTGATAGTTATTGACTGCAGTCACAACTGCAGGTTTCCTTTGTATGAGGTGTTTATGATTCTGGCTGGACTTTACACACAAAATCCAGGCCAGATAGACCAGATAGATATTGCTAGAACATGGTTATTTTATATAAACAGGAATTTCTATCTTGTTATCTTTGATTTCCCCACCCAGATAAGCAAGAATATAATAACAGTGATAGTTTCTACTAAGTGTCAGTAAGAAGGCTCAGTTGTATGCCTCCAGATTTACAGGAATATGTATCAAGCACACTGCTGATGTACGCTCTGTAGAGGATTGAGAGGAGAAGTGAAAGAAAGCAGAAAAAAATGCCAAGTGAAAACAATACGGGAAAGACCTTCAAATAACTTCAGCAGTTTAGGCTTAGTTCTGAAAAAAACAGAAAAAGGAGAAGATGATTGGAAAACAGAATCTAACTGCTTTTAACACTTCTAATGCTTACTTTTGTAAGGTCTGTATGGACAGGATTTATTCGGCAATATAATCATCTAAATATGGTGATGGATGACATACGATTATAATTTCTGTGCTGCAAAGCCAATGTAAGGCTGAAATGCTTTCAGAGGTGCCGCAGCTGCAACTGATACCATAATCTCTGAGCAATGACCACAACAATTTCCAAATACATATTGATTAGTATATTACTAATATGCAGCTTTGAAATCAAGAAGTAGGGCAGCTGCTCATTTGTAGTTTGTGAACGTCCAGTCTGATAAGTGTGGCTATTCCAGTCTGTGAGGGCAGCTGCCAGAGGCCCCTTCAGGCTGATAAAATTGTAAAGAATAAATGAGTACCTATTTAAAAAGCACCCCTCTGCCTCATCCTCTTTCCTACAGTGAAAACCAAACTGCTCAAAACTAAAAACTGTTCTTTCAGTTTCTGTGTGCAGCAGATATGTGAAACTGCTGAGTGACTGATTGATCTAAACTAAAGGTAATAATTATAGCTCTTAACTTTATGTGACAGAAAAGCTCCCAGGAAATCTATGCCTGATGAAGGTGAGTTCTTTACTTTTATTGGTTTGATACATAGTCAGCAGCAAAGTGTAATAAAACTAATTTTTTTTCTTCTTGCTTATTTATCCTAGTGATGGTTATACACTTTATCACGTGAGAAGAAATTGGTTCTTTGTTTTCTTACTTATGCATGACATTAATTCCTCCTTCTTCTAAAACAAAAGTCAAGTATGGGAAAGCCCCATGATATATACCAGCTTCTTTAATAATCAGTGTGTGTGTGTGTGTATGTGTGTGTGTGTGTGTGTACAGGGGACATAGGTCTAATTGAAGTACTTTTTTGTTACTTTCCTATTCAGTTTCTAAATTATTTTTCTAGTTAAAAAACCAAGGATACTACCCCTAGAATTACCTGAAGGGTTTTGTTTAACATTTTCTTATATCTTCTTCCCTTAGATAAGTCTGTGGGCTTTTTTCCCTCTTTCCTTAATTTAAATTCTAGGTTAAGGAAACTTGCTGAAGGAAAACAAGCCTTTAAAGCTTTCTAGCCTTTTTCCATCTTGTTTTTTTTCAATAATGGCTGTTACTGCGTGTTAGAGGATTCATCACATTCTTCAAAAATTACTGATACTCAAAGTTCTTGTCTCCTGTCTAGGAGAGACAAAGGCAATCTTTGGCAGCAGGCTGGACAACTAGGTGAGATGGGCTTTAAATTGAAGGACTCAGGGGGTGGGGTCCAAAGTGGCAGCACTTGTGCCATTGCAACCAACTGGGGAATAAGCCAGACCAACAAATGTTGTTTGGCTGCCTCCCAAGATACGAACAGGAAGACCAATCACCTCAAGCATATGTATACCGGTGCACACAGCCTGGGGAAAAAACAGGAGGAACTGCACCTCTGTGCCCAGTCAGAAAGTTACGATATCATAGGAATAACATGGTGGTACAACTCACATGACTGGAGGATTGTGATGGATGGCTATAGCCTGTTTCATAAAGACAGGCAGGGAAGAAGAGGAAGAGGAGTCATGCTCTAAGTTAAGGAAAACCTTGAATGTATAGAAGTGGAATTGTGGAAGCCCTACAGAATGCTTCTGGGTCAAGATCAGAGGCGTCACCTCCAAGAAGAATCTTACAGGAGGCATCCAAACCAAGATGCAAAGGTGAATAAAGCAATATTTGGGTCACTTAAACAAGTTTCTTGTCAACAGAACCTGGGTTTTATGGGTGACTTCAACTACCCAGACAGGTTCATGATATTGTGGAGTCTGGGATTCTTCTGAGCACGCTGAAGGCTGGGGAGAGGAGTACTGGTTGACAGGCTGCACCCAGAGGGTGGTGGTAAGTAGCTCTTTTTCAATGTGGCAGCCTGTCATGAGTGGGATCAATATTGAGCCCAACACTGTTTAATATCTTCATAAGTCATCTGGATGATGGGATCAAGTGTACCCTGATGAAGTTTGCCAATGATACCAAACTGAGTGGGGAAATGGACATTTTGGAAGGGAGAGCCACCCTGCAGGAAGACCTGGACAGGCTGGAAGAGTGGGCTAACAAGAACCTTAGGGAGTTCAACAGGGGTAAGTGTAAGGTCTTGCACCTAGGAAAACATAATCCAGGATCCCAGCACAGGCTGGGATCTACGTGGCTGAAGACTGTCTCTGTGGAAAGGGACCTGGGTGTCCTGGTGGACAACAAGCTCAATATGATGGAACAGTGTGCTGCAGTGGCAAAGAAAGCCAACAGGATGCTGGGCTGCATCAACAAGGGCATCACCAGCAGAGATAAAGAAGTCATTATCCCACTCTACTCAGCACTTGTCAGGCCACACTTGAAATACTGTGTTCAGTTTTGGTGCCAGCTATACAAAAAAGATGTGGACAGGCTGGACAGGGCCAGAGAAGGGCCACCTTCTAGTGGCTAGTTAATTTTGTCAGATCTATGCTGGTCTTGTACCTGTCTACCTGTACTATGATCTGGGAGGCCAGAGGACTTTAATGTCTCTTGGCAAAGATGACTTCTTCCAGAGGAGCTTCTGAACTTGGTCAGCTGAAGTTAATGGCAAAAAAAAAAATTAAAAAAAAATCGGGCCGCGGTAACCCCAGGGCAAAGGGCAGGCAAGGGGTGAGAAAATGGGAGATAATGGCAAATGGGAAATGAAGGTGCAGTGGCAACTGGGTGAGATGAATAATCAAGGAGGCAATTAGCAAATTTTGTAGAATTTTATAAGAGGGTTCTGTTTCAGTCCTCTGTGAAAGGAAATTCTGGGCCAGACCTCCTGCAGATATTTATGAAACGCAGCAATGACTCTTCAGTTTAGAGAGACTGCACTAGTTCTAGCTCATGGTTGCTCTTCAGGTCATTGGTCTTCACCTGCATTCAGTTATTTGGGTCTGAAAGGCTGACCTTGTCCCTCAAATCATTTAGGAGTTAGGTCTATGAGGAGTTGCTAGCAAAGAAAAGGCCTCAAATAGAGCATAGTCAGCAAGCTGTGATGATGGTCTGCAGTGAATGGAGAAAACAATACATCCAATGGTTCGCCTATTCATGAAGGAAAAGAAATGTCTGTGTTTTTATGACAGTGATGCCAATTAAGCTTCAATTGACAGTTAAAAGAGCATTTGTTGAGACTTAATAGGAAAGATGATGTGTAATCCAGTTAAAATTATAGGACACAAATATAATTAGATTTTCCACACATAAAAATTGCAACGAATATTTAGTCTCTTAATTGGATTTTAAAAAGGCAGCAATATCAAGTTAATAATTGTGACAACTAATAGAGTATCTAACTAAATGTCAGTATTTTTATTAATTGATATTTAATTTTCTGTAGACTGTCTTGGCAAATGTTAATTAAATGCCAGAAAATTCCTTACAAATTTTAACGTATTAATAACCTTAAATTATGCCTTTATTGCTTACATAATTGTAAGTTAATTACACAGCTACAGACTTACTCTCTAGCCTTTACACAGAGCTCAGGAGGATAAGGTTTCTTATGGGTCAATAAACTCACCATTTTATTAGCTACACAAATGGAAAGCAAAGGCTGGTCCTGTGTATCATGCTCTTTCTGTGGTGTAGCACATATTAATCTCTGGGCAAATCCTAGTTCCAGACAAAGGAATTTGAAACAGGTGCAGTGTACGTTTTTCCCTATTTCCAGGATATATATGGTAAAAGATCATTAATTAAGGCTGGTAATAGTCTGGGATTCAAAAAAAAACAACAAGAAGTTAGAATACTTACATTCTTGATAATCAAAATATTGTAGCTGCTTTTGATGACTAAAGATTGCCGTTAGCTAGCTTTAGCATTTGTAATTTAAGTCATTCAGAACATGAGAAAAGCATTCAGGTCAGTGTGACCAAATGCTTTGTCTTTTATTGAATATTGCACTTATTCATCATTCGGAACATTAGTGGGCATTTCTGAGCAATACTGTACTTCATCCCACAAGGTAGTTCTAATCTCCTGACAAAACAACTTCCTCTTCGTGAGCAAGGGCAAGCTAATCAACTACTAATGAAAAATACAAGCAAGTCCAGGACTCTTCCTTCTTAAGGCCAAATATTTTCAGGATCTTTATTTAGATACCTAGAGTCCGACATCTAAGAGAGAAGTATGTATGCTAATCCTTGCTTCTGTTGTATTATTTAGATATTTTGGGACTGCTCAGGTTATGACTTCATATTCACTCTACATTGTCTTACTTGCAAAAGGGATAGCTTCACAAATACTGCCTTATATTTGGGTCTATTATCTCCTTACATACTTTTTTCTTTAATTAAAATATAGCATGCGGAATAATGAGACATCAAAGATATAGGCCTAAATTCTTGGATTAATTTTTTTGGTACTTCACTGTGTGAATTAGCAGCGGTCAGTCATACCTCAGTGAGGTACATGAACAATTTCAGCGACAGTGGCTTGGTTTCTGTTTTCTACAGCTTCTGTGCAGAAGTAATCTATGGCTATTTGCAGAAGCACCAGGTGTGAATTTTGAGGAAAATTGAGGTCAGTGAGGAGGCTGACAAGTCAGATCTGTAACTGTAAACCCCCTACTTTTCAGAAAAATAATTTCCTGTATTACTGAAAGAGCGAATGTGCTTGCATTGTTTTTCCATTTTTTTGGAGATGAATATTAGTTCCTCTAAGCTACGGTAAGATTCTGTAATCAAAGCCTGTGTGTTGACATTTTGGGCAATGGGCCAAGTTTTCCTTGCATACACGTCATGGTTTAACCCCAGCTAGCAACTAGGACCACAGAGCTGCTTGCTCACTCTCCCCACAGTGGGACGGGGAAGAGAAACAGAAGCGTAAAAGTGAGAAAAAACATGTGGTTTGAGATAAAGTCAGTTTAATAAATAAAGCAAAAGGCTCGCATGCAACCAAAGCAAAACAAAGAATTAATTCGCTACTTCCTGTTGGCAGGCAGGTGTTCAGCCATCTCCAGGAACGCAGGGCTCCATCACATGTAACAGTTACTTGGGAAGACAAAGGCCATCATTCCAAACATCCCCACCTTCCTTCTTTTTCCCTCAATTTTGTACACTGAGCATGATGTTGTATGGTATGGAATATCCCTTTAGTCAGTTGGGGTCAGCTGTCCCAGCTGTGTCCCCTCCCAACTTCTTGGGCACCCCCAGCCTGCACCCTGGTGGAGCAGTGTGAGGCGCAGAAAAGGCCTCAACAGTTTAGCAACAACTAAAAACATTAGTGCGCTATAAACAGTATCCCCATTCCCAACCCAAAACATAGTACTGTATCAGCTTCTAGTAAGAAAGTCAACTCCATCCCACTTGAAACCATGATAGCACATTAGACAGTCTACAGAAAAAGTATATGGTGGCATCTGGTGGTGACTTATCTACCCTGGGTGTCTGTGGAGTTCAGTGTGTAAAGCAAGTTTGTCAGCTGAGTGAAAAAATTTGCCATCTTGTTTGGGAAGCAGACTTTCTTAATAATTTAGCACAAAGATCAGTACTTGTATCAAGAAGAGTAGGCTGCTAGAAAGGTCACTTGGGTGCAGTCATTTTAATCCATGCCCTGTCCCTTCTCAATATGACTGTTTACAAACCTTGTATTTTTCTCCCCCAACAGATCACTCCTCCTTTGATTTCTGGCTAGAATAATTTTATTTCACTGAGTGAGAATTAATAATAAATTCATCCTTTTATGATTTTCTGGCATCTGTGCCATAATAAGTACATCGCTGTTGATTAGGTGTGGAAGACTTTAGTGGACCAGGCTTCTGCTTCCTCCTTTTTTTCAAGATGGCACTTCTGAATTCAAGTCTGAGTTCTGGTAGGTAAGACATATATTCAAAACATTGGAGAGGAGTTTGCTTTAGTGTTATGGATGCAGTTAAAAGTCCTTTCAAAAAGCAAATTCAATAAGGACATTAAGTGAAGGACACTGTTTTCCCTGCATCTTACAAGTGGAATTTCTCTGGGCACAGCACTTACAACCAGATTATGTGATCTACTGTAAAGTATTGAAGGATATCCTGATATGAGGGAAGTTGACAGGAATGTATAACGTTTCCTGCAGTGTGCTGAGAGTGGATTTTGGTTAGTAAGTGAACTGGTTCTCTGTTGAGTAAACATACTGCAGCTGCAGAGGGTGACGTACACACAAGCAAGCTCCCACTGCAATTTCTAAATCCTTCCCTACTGGAACCTCAGAAAAGCTTTCCCTCCTCCCCATCCCAAGCAATACAGCCTTTGACCCGAGGCCCCTGCTGCAGGTAAGACGACCTGGCCATTCAGCTGTGATTGTCCTCTGAACAATCCGTCTCCTCTTCTGTATGCTATGGCTGTCAGTGAAGAGCTTGCCTCGAAGCTATTCTCTGACGGGTTTTGTCTATCCCTGCAGGTGACCTTCTGTTTGTTTTTGAGCCTCTCTTCACCTCATCTATGCTATAGTCCAGAACAAGATGGTTCGTCAGACTGTAAGATTTCCCTGTGGTTTATGTCACATTGCAGATGGACTGCTGTAGTTTGCTAGGCTTTTTGTGACACTAGTGTTCAGAATTACCTCCTATTTGCTATAGCCCATTCCTTGTTCATTATAAGGAACAGCTCTCCTAGCTTCCTTGATAAATAACACACTGTTTCTTGCTAGTAAACGGGGTTGCACAAGATGTTCCTCATGTCAGTTAGTGCTTTGGTTTTCCAACGAATCTGCTATTAGTCTGAATTACTCCCTGGACTTTTGTGAAGAGGTTTATTAGAAAGATCTGAATTTTCTTTCACCATGTCTCTTTTCTTTGTCTGTTGATCATCTGGCTGTTTTTAATGATGCTCCTGTTTCTTGCACCTACAGAAGGAAAAGCATCTTTTGTTCAGGCTCTCAAGGGTCTCTGGGCACAGATGAACTGCATTGCTGCATATTGCAGGGGTAGAGAGGGAGTAACACATCTTGCAGTGCACCTCAGCTTCTTGCTTGTTTTCCACCCCATACAAACTGAAGTGGTATCATCCTGTGAGGCTGGATCATCTTTAGCATCAATGGCATTTTAGTCTGATTCTACAAAAAGAAAGTAGGATGGGAAGGGTGTGGATATGTTCCCTATAGAGAACTCAGTGAATCAGAACGATTTTTAGGCATTGATTGATTTCAGTGGCAGTGAAGACACTGTCTTCCGTGATGTGACCTACTGTTTTTATTTTCACTTTATGTTCCTCCTCAGTGACACAGTGGCAGAAGCAGCATTTTATCCATTTCATTTATTTGTGATTGTGGTCATTCATTGCACTGTTTCGGCTTCCTGTTTATAACTTACAGAATTAAAGCAAGGGGTCACCACAAATGAGGATGGTGAAAATTAGCTATATAAAAAATATATTCATAATTTTCAATTAACTTGTCCTTAGTTAAACGTACCCTGTGGTGAAGTGCTCAGCTGGAGGTGTTTCAGAGGAATGTACTTTTACAGAGCTATTCTTGCTGGCAAATGGCATACATATTACCATTGGTGAAGGTCCTGTATCTATTGGTGTATCAATAAGGGCAAGGATATTGGCAATTTAGCTCAATAAAACTACAAACAATCAAAACACACAACACATTGGTGTGGAGACATTTTCACCAGGTATAAATTGTCACAGCATTGCTAACTTCAGCACAGCATCAGTGATTTCCACCAGTGTCAGGATCTTCAACATCTGAACGTTGTTCTCTTGCCTTATTAAAGTAACATGAGAATATGTGTGAGAGAGAGGCACAGAGAGATATTCTTATATACTTGGTTTCAGTAGGAACGAAAGATGCCTGGCCCCTTTCTGGTGCACGGAACAGCAGTGGTTCAGGCAGAAGTCAGGCAGGTGTGTGCGGTACTAAGATGACAGAAATTACCACAGATCTTCAAAACTAGTAATTTGTTTGTTTGTTTGTTTAGAGGGGGGGAAACAAATCAAAACAAGCTCAAAATTAATATCGGTCTGATTTTTTCTCTTTGTCTTTAGGCAGTGAATTAAAAAAAGGGAATAAGGGTAAAGGCTTTCCCTGTCTTTTCTTTCAGCTTTATCAAAGCTTTAACTTTTTGAAAATTCAAGTCACAAAAGAATCAGCAAGGCTCTGGCTTTGGCACTTTGGCTATTTACAGGGCTTGGTGTTTAAAATCTCTGAGGAAGGTAAGTTCAAACCAGACTAAGTCAACTATTTTTGCTTGGTTCACTTGTAATGAAATTCCCAAAAAATTTGTGATAAAAAAATGTCATTGGGGTCTTTTGTTACCAAAATTACTTCTTGTTTTAGCCAGCTGTGCTTTCTGCAACAGGTGTGTGTTCAGGTAGCTCTTCCGAAGGTGTATTCAAGGCAAAATATTTGAACAGTTTGCAGGGAGTATTTAATTAGTATAAATCAATGCCACAAGCAGCATAATTTTTCATAGTATCTCTGACCTAACTGCAGCTTTTATAAATTACAGTTGGTGAAATCTCTCCTGCTGTCTGCCAGTTGTATCCTGATTTTACATTGATTTAATTGATGAAGGTGATTTCATATTTTTTATATGATATGATTGCATGTGTGGTAACATTATCTTATTATTTAATTTTCTTTAAGCTTCTAGCCTAACATCTGTATACTTCTTTTATAATTCTTGTGTTCTATATTCTTATGTGGATTTGTAATTTTCTCCTTAGATTTTGTTCAGTTTCAATCAGAATAATTTTCCTTAATCAGCTTTCTTATATTCCAGGTCAAGAATAATTGCCACTGTTTCTTGGCCTGTGTAGTTTATTGTACTCTTTAATGCATTATGTTTTTCTAAATGTCAACCTCTATTCTAGAAATAATACACCCCAAATTAATTTTACATGAACATTAAGGGATAGGCTTCTACATAGAATTGTGCATGATTTTCTCATTTTAGTAATTAGATGAAAATATGCAAATAATTTCTATTAAGTGTTTCCTGATTTCACACTATGCATTGAATATATTGACCTCAATCAGATGTTTTCGTATCTTGTTTTGTTAATCAAGAATGAGTGAGAAAATCAGAGAGCTCTTAGTCATGATATACAGTATTGGAATTAAAGCATGCTCAAGTGCCGACTTTCTGAGCCTAAAAAATATTTTGCACTTCCTGTTAGAAATCCTTTGAAGTGCTTTCACAGCCATTGAGATCTTTACATTAATATAATTACACTGATGGACAGTGAAAATAAATTTGTACACACACATGCCCAGAGACGTACACTTACGTGAACACACTTTTACTTGGCGTAAATCCTGTAGGTTAAATGTGATTATTACAGGCTCTGCAACTTTAAACAGGCTAAGATTAAAACACATTAAGTTTCCATGCTCTGTTATATCAAGACACATGTAATAGCCCTTTATTTAACTATGTAGTGCTAAGGTACTGCCTTATATATGTATACTTCTAATCATTGTCTTGTGTAACAAATATAAAAAGTGAAGCTAAAACATGTGTCCTGGTTCCGGCGGGGGTTGGGTTAATTCTCCCCCGGCTCCGGCAGGGATACAGGTATCCCATCCCATGGGAGCCATGCCCACTCGGAGCTGCCGGGGGAGGGGGCAGGAAGTCACCACTTGGAGCGGGCGGGGGCGTCCCGGGGCCGGTTGGGGAGCGGCGGTTCCGTGATCGTGTTCGTATATCCCTCTGTCCGTGTTACTGTTGTTGCTTTCTTGTTCCCTTTGCTGTTCTGTTAAATTGCCTTTGTCTCAACCCACGAGTTTTGCCTTTTTCTTCCGGTCCTTTCCCGCGCTGGGAAAGCCCGAGCGAGCGGCAGGTGGTTCTTTGTTGCCGTCTGAGGCCAAACCACGACAACATGCTATCGCAATGCATTCTTAGGGACATATTTTGAATAATATTGAATTTGTGTGATAATCATTGCACTGCCTCAGGACAAAATTTCAAATTAAATATTTGTTTAAAAAACAGGGTATTGAAATTTTCATGTTTTATTCAAATTGCTGTCTCCTCCAGGAAATCTGTGAATACTAGTTTTATTTTCAGGTCGAGTAGTTCCATAAGTGCAAAATCCCATATTTAGAGTTTCTTTAGCTCTGATCTCCAGATGATTTCTGGCAGGAAATTATAATTTTTTCACTGTATAGGTAAGTTTTACAGAAAAGAATTTTGAGAAGACAAGTAAACTACAAAAGGCAAAATGCACGGAATAATTAATCAGTTCTGAGTAGTGAAACTATCCTTAGCTATGCTGAAGTCCATAAACGTATGTTTTGTTTTCTCTCTGCCTGATGCTGTTCATGGGTTCTTAAGGACAGGACTGCTTGTTTTTGAGTATTTTGACTTTTTCCCTAGTCATAGGGGAAATATTAGTCAAAGAACTGGTGTGTTATTTTGTAAGAAGTCTTATAAAGATTGTCACCATTGAGCTGACATTGTTTCTAAATCCTCCATGCCATGTATGCAAGAGACTGAAATCCACGTACACACATACAACACATAGTACTCTGCAGTACTCATCTTGCAAAGTCCAGAACTGGGAATATTTTCGATATTATTCAGTTGTCTTCTGTGTCAATTTACAGTGCCAGTGATTTGGCCCTGCTTTCAAATATATATATATTTTTAATCACAGTGAAAAATGGCCCTTTGTGTATATAGATTTAAATTTTATCAGTTAAAATATTATGTCAGGCATAATGCTCTTCCCTCGAAAAGAACAAGCTGGCCTTATTCATGATACTGTATATGTTCTGACATTTGAAAAAATGATTTTATTTCATATGGTGGTGGCATTAGTGAATTTATTATAAGAACTCTGTTTCCGTCTGAGCTGCTTACCGGCTCATTAGGTGTTAATTTTATGAGTATGTAATATGGTTTTTATTTTCAAGGAAACAAGTTAATCCAGTGAATCCAGTGGTTTAATATGCAATGGATAAGTATAAATCACCATGCTCAGTAGCAGAGGTGTATGTTTTCTCTGCTGTGTCACTACAAAATATCTTGTTAACATTATAGACATTAAGGATTATCTGCTGCACTACTGAAGTAGTAAAGATTTTCTTGGGATCAGCACTATATGTAAGACAGTTCTCAGACAGTGAAGTGGTTAGTCCTCCACTAATCTTAAGTGACCGAGACAACAGGAATATCACAGCCATCAGATGAGCATTTTGCCTTACATGGCATTTTTTTTTAATGCTGGGTAAATAAGAAAGTTCAGGATCTAAGAATTACAGGCTTAGCTTTTGTAAGGATTCTTATTTACAGTTGTATATCAGATTTGCTATTTAAACTGAGATAAGAGTTCTGCAGTTTTGCTATTACTCCGTAAAAAAGGGAAAATTGTTGGAGATAAGCCATGAAAGTAAAAGAGCAGTTCAGTGACAATTCACAGTTGTCAAGGATATAATGTGAGAAGACAAAGGAAGAAACTGAGAATAGCAGTTACAATCAGAGATTGCTAAATTACATGAAAATAAAAGCATTTTACAAGTTGTGCTGAATAGGTCTAGGTAATCTGGAAAATGGAAAAAATATATAAAGTAGATGGTTATCAGGCCAAAGGAGGTCTAGAAAAAGATGTAACAAAACTATTAAGTAAAATAACCAAAAAAATATTTCGTTCCTATCAGAGCAATAGGGAGCAGAGGCCAAAAATTAGAAATGGGGAAAGAAAAGTAGTTGTTGAGAAGATGGTAATAAAGTGGTATTTATTCTGTAGGCCTTTTGGAACTCATTTCTCCATGATGGACCAACTGGGGCAAAATTTGAGCATAAATATGTCTAATAAGAAAGTCTAAACATTTTATGAAGAGCAGAGGAGTGGATGCATTTTTTCTCCCTACAGACTTACCGAAGCTCATCAGCTACCCACTGAGATCAACAGAGAAACATCACTTTATGTTTGTGGACTCTGGATCATAACCTGGGTGAAATAAAATATTAAACTCAGTAAAACAGTATTATACTGCTTATATAACAGTCCAGAGTTGTTTTGTAATGACTCATTTAGACTGCAGGAAGAAGTGGGTTACAAAATATGAAATGCGTCTTGATTTTGCAGAATATATGCAAGTAAATTACCTTTATCACCCTGCTTTTTTTCTCAGCCTGGATGAGGATGAGGCAAAGATTATCCCATTTTAGAAAATAAGATCCTCACAGCTGTTTACGTAAACAGATTTACTGAAGCATTGGCAATATCTGCATCTGCTCCTGCCCATGCAATGGAAATCATTTCACACTCATTGCCCTTTTTGATAGGGGTAAGATGAACTTGTTCTCTAAGCCATCATGATACCACCTGAATTATAACAACCCACTGGTCAGGCTTTATTGTATGTCTGCGTGCTTTAAACAAGACTCCACAGGGTATTCTTTCTGCTCTCATTTTCCTCTCTGTCTTGACTCTGCTATAATTTTCTCTTCTTCTCCCCACCTCCCTTTTTTTCCAGGGTCCTCTTTACTGTTCATTTAATCTTCCTCAGCACATAGTTAAAGTACTGTTTATCTGCTGGTATGAATTGGATGTTATGGCCGTTAGCTGTCAGAAACTGGGATCTGCAGTTGCCTGTAGCGTTTGCTAGGTGCGTAAAGAGCTTAAACAGATTTGGGTGTCATATGGACCTAACCTAAACACAAAAGGGGTATCAGAGCTGGGTGCAGGAACAATGTTAATTTGTATAAATGACTGAAAGTTATTGTTGCCATAAACTACACGGTAAGGAGAGCAGCTACAACGAATGTGAAAGGCATGATTCCCCGATCACCACAAGAACATTCACAAGGTTCTCAATACAAACTGGCTTTATGGCAATTTTAATAAAATCCTGATTTGTAAGCGTTAAGAACCTACCACACCAGCAGGGATGTCAAAGTTGGATAGCTATCTAAGTATCTGAATTTCTAGGGTTAAGGAATCTTTTTAAGCCTTGCTTAAATCCAGAAAATGAGAAAAACAAGGAAAAGAGCAACAAAAGTTCAATACTTAAGAATTTCTGATCCTTCTTAAACCTAACTGAACAAATAAAAAACAAAGCCAACCACCACTGCAAAACTAAATCAGAGGTTCATACTAAATTAATGCATTTCTTATTTTTCCTGGAGCAGGTTTATTTATTCTTTAGCCAGGTTAGAGTTACGTGACTGCTCTGTTTAAGGATGGCAAAATCAAGAAGAGAAAGTCAGCAGGGCACAGTGCAAGGGTGCTGTGAAAATGCCAGACAGATACCATCATTGTTTGCCACCAGCTGTGGATGTATTTACATCCCATTGAACCTGCAACCAAGACTAGCCAAGTACAATTCACCTTTATTGGGGCAGCACAACTCACAAGGCCACAGAGACTCCTGTGTGCAGTAATAATTCCTAAATTGGCCAGAAAGTATAAAAGTATAACATTGTTCATACATTAAGGAAAAGCATAAAATCGAGAAGATTCTGTGAGAAGCTTCTGAGGTGGGAAACAGCCGCAGCTGGCACGCACGGAATGCAACTTCTACGATTCTCAAGACCAAACTACGCGGGGGATGGAACAGAGTGCTCGGTTCCGTGGCCTTGCCTTGTGCAGACAGTGGGAATAAGAAGGCACCAGGACTAGATAACGCGGCTCACTCTGGACCCAAAGCCAATACTCTGTCAAAGTTTGATGAATTGCTGTCCTTTGTGTGAACTTTGCTTATTATAATGTCATTTTAATGCATTTCAATACCAAAAAACGCCTACATCCCAAAGGCTACCCGCCTCCAAGGTGAGACCACTCCTCTTTGAGTCTGCGCCCTGAATTTTTTGTAAGCTATACCTTTAAACCAAGGCGAGAAAATTTTACACAAGTCACAATAAAGGTATGTATGACTAAAGTCACCCAAACTCCACTTTGAAGGTACAAAATAGTATAAAAATGGCCCAAGAAAGGGAGGATATAGGGGAAGACACCATCGCGAACAAGTCAGGGAGAACTCCATCACAGACTGCCTTTGGCTCCTGGGACCAGTCGATGGGCTGAGCCTTTCTCCCCCCCCCACAGGGATGCCTTTGGGTCAGACTTAAACTATACAAAGCGTTTCTTCGGGAAACTTAGAATTTTCTCTATAGAATCTCTTTTCCACATTCATAGCCAGGCTGTATCATTTATAACTTTGTCGCGCGTTCTGTAACTAGTATTACCTTTGTAATTATTTATTACCTTTGTAATAAATATTGTGTAATAATGTAATATGTAAATGTAAAAATGTAATAAAAAATTACCTTTGTAAAGTACCTGCTTTGCAGACAGTGTACTTATTACTGACAATCCTAAGAACCTGTGAATCTGTTGCACTTTTTAAGTAGCTAGTCACTCCGGTTTCTCACTGAACACAACCACAGACTCGAGGGTGGCCATGCTAGTTCGTAATCACGACTGGACTAAAGGTGTATTCCACTATTTAGTGTATCCAAATCATACTAGTTTAATACCTGTTAAACGCGATTGGACCGATAGTGACGAATTGGGCATCACTCAGAATTTAAACCTAGCCGCACCTAGCCTCCCACTGAACAACTCAGGCATCAGTACTGCAAACATTTATGCAGTGTCCACTTACACCATTTACATGTGGAAAGTGACTCTACAAAAGTTTTTGCAAGATCTGAACTTGTCTTGATAACGCAAAGAAAGAAAAGTACTTATAAAAACAGTGTATCATTGCTACAGATATAAACTTATTTCTTTTTAAATGATTTAACCATTTCTTACTCGGCTTTAGGAAAAGTCCTTTCTCTTGTACACAAATATAAAGGCCTTTTAAGCCAATGAATATCTTTGATTTGCACCATTTATATACACAAACCCCTATATATTTTACTCTAATCATAAATGCATCTTGCAAGCATACCATCTATTTTAGCTATTGTAAATACAATGCAGGTACTCCTCGTAACTTCAATTTACATATTATGGAACAGATAGCAGCCAACAGAGAGTTGGGAGATAGCAGCCACCTATGAGTATTGATAATGGGCAATTTCATACAACAGAGTCCCAACAGGCATTCACGAGGAGTCTTCCAAACATATTTAATCCAGTTAAATGAAGATTCGACAATGTGGTAGATTCCTTTATTCAAATACGCATGTTTTTAAGGTGTCCATGTAGTCTTTCACATTTTATGCCTCTGATTTGTTTCCTCTTTTACAAAGAAATACAATACATCAGTTTTTAAATCTGGACTCTTAAAGTTTGTTGATGTACATTCTGCTACATAAGAAGTTAAACCAAAATAAATTATGTCCAATATTGCAGTGTTACATGGAACAGGTGGAAATTAGTGTGAGTTGGGGTTTTCTTTTGTTTGTTTTTTTGTTTGTTTGTTTGTTTGTTTGTTTTAATTAAGCATTCCTCCAACTGCAGGGATGTTACACAGAGTGACAGCACTACACTAGCACAGAAATAAGACAAGTACGGTCGACAAGCCAGTAGTATTCTGCATAGCACCGCACTGTAGTCTGCAGAGAGCTCCTGGCTTACTTCAGTGTTTATGGACCTTGTACAGGAAGAGACAACTATTCCTCTATTTTTGTACCTTCCTAATATTTCTCTCTATTAGAAAGCAATTGTAGATACAACTCAGTCATGTCCTTCTTACCTTTTTTCTGCCTGGCTGGGAAACCAACTGCATTCCGTTTTACTCCCACTGACAATACCTAATGCATCTTTGTGTTCTTTCTGGGGGAAAGGTAGACCACCAGTTTCCAGCCTGGAAAATTCCTCTGTTACATCAGAGATAGCTTAGAACAGTCGTCTGAATTGTTAACATCAGATGTTAACTAGTTAGTTCTTTGAACTGTCATGCCAGAGAATTATTCCTTTAATTCTTCTCATTGCTGTCAGATATACTGACATATAGATGGTCTTGCAAAGGGCTGTTGACTAAAGCAACCATCTATCAAGTTTTTCTGTCTTTTTTTGTCTTCCCACAGCTGCGATTGGCCCTTCACTGACATATAGTTAGACATCTTACTTCAAATTACTTCAGACTACAAGCAAGATTACTTGACACCAGTTCAGAATTGCACTTGCCTTCCCTCCCCTCTCTTCTTTTAACAAATTGGTACAATTAGGCACTCTATTCAAATTCTTTGAGAGACTGGAAAAGGGTGGGAATTTTTAGGGAGAAGAGACAAATGATTAGCAGCTGAAAGGGAATCTTGAATGGTAACGTTATCTGCTTGTCCAAAACTGGACTTTATTAAGGCAGTCCATATCACTGGAGAAGTCTTTTTTCCTCTTGTTCCTTAAAAATAAAAGAAACCTAGAAAGTTTTCTGTTATTGGTTCTGCTGCACAAAGAGACAGCACAAAACACAGCAGGTCTTGAAACAAAATGCTTTATTGAATAATAGAAGAAGGATGATATCAATATGTTTTTATCTGTTCAAGAAATTTCTCCATAACGGCTTTTTGGTGCCCAGTGCTCTAATACTCTATATGGCTACTAATGGCTTTCTAATCTCATCATCTGCAATACTAGAGTTTTAAATCTATTTACTTCAATTTCATGACATGTATCAGGGACAAAAGGATGTATTTACTGGCTTTCTGTTATATGTTTTTATTAAATTAGGAGGTGCCCAGACGTCTTCATCAGAAACTCCCATTGCAAGTTCTCAGAGAGAGAAGGAAAGAAAAGGTTACTTTATTAATAATTTCAATAGTCAAATAAAAAAAGCCAGATTCTTGTTGTGTTTTTGAGTTACAACATATCTGGTGCTAGTTTCAGTCTGTATTTCTCCTTTCAGTAGTCTGCAGCTTGCAGACACACAGTCTAAACATGCTCTAAACAGTTTGAGCATGTGTGAGTATTTGGTGAAGGGAGAAAACCTGTCAATACATTTCCTTTAATCGTTCGGAAATTTTTCCCCAAGAGAAAGCTTAGCCTAGAGCAGCTGGGATGTGTGTAGGGAATATCAATAACATTTTCATCCCTTGATAGTTGGCTTGCTTTTCTATAGATCACTACCATCTCAGTGCAGAGTAAATGACTTCTCTTTCTGAGGGGAGGAATTTTGAACAGGAATGAGGAGGAAATCACGTGAAATGCACTGTGCCTGTCCTGTCCCAAAAGTAGACAACTCTATCACAATCCTTGGATATAAGAAGGATCTTTAGCTCAAACGTAGATGTAGGTTTTAGGTCCAGAGATTTTCAAGTTAGTCTGTCAAGCTGCCTGACATAACAGCTGTTACAAAACCACAGGCCGCAAAAGGGGAAAAGGATGGGATTAGCAATTAGTGTAAAAACATATTTAAAACTGGATTATTCTTTGGTGAATAGAGACTTGCAGTGACTCTTGCTTATTCTTCATTGGGAAAATGCAACAGAACATCTTACCCCATGGAGGCACTGGAACAGGAGGAGCCACATAGTGATGTATTCTTCTGAGACAACATTCTTGAGCTTTCCAGTCAAGATTTGTCTCTGCGATCCATGCTGTCTCTCTGCCTGGCTTCCTTATGCTGAATGTTCTACCTGAATGCGAAAAGGCACCTTCCTCACATGTTTCTGAGAGAGCAAGAGTAGAACTGGGTATTCCTTCCTCCCTCTTCGGACCTGATAGGTTCGTACAGGTATTTACTAGGCACAGTAATATGAATGTAAAACTTGTCTGCTGAAGTTCCCTGCTTTGGGAAATGGTATCAGAAAAGAGAAGCACAAAAATTGTACTAAAGAGCCACTTCTGAATTTAGGAAACATTTGACGTGAACCTTGAAAAGTACTGATACTGAGTCTTCATGTCTGCCATGAGGGAACAAGCGTTCTCAGTAATTTTAGGTTGAATTCAGAAACTTTTCAACTAATCTGGGGGTTCTAGATGAATATCCAAAGGTTGCTATTGCACTGTCCAGGAGAAAGCAAGTTGAAAAAACACATTTCTGTTATGGCTGCAAGAGCCAGTTCAGGTTCTAGTATTCTATTTAAATCAGTTTCTCCCTGTGCAAGAGGACACAAACCTTTCATACCCAAAGCTTGGCTGGGCCTCTGAATTTTTTTAACCTTTGTTAAAATTAGATTGATGCTATTTTGATGCACTCCATGAACCTTTAGAGAGTAAGAAGTCCAACAGCTTCTTTGAACCTCTTTATGTTTCAGTTTAATGTTTCATATGCCATTTGTTTGTTACAACTTTATATCCCCATACCAACCACCATGTAATAAATCATGCTTGTGCACTGTAGTGGTATTTCACTTTGTGCTGAGAATCATTAAAATACCTGATAGTTTTTCTTAAACATCTCCTGTCCTGAAATCATTCAGGAGAATGAACCTCACATGCAAATTATAAAGTATGCTTTTAGTCCTTGTGATTTCAGAAAAAATGTGTGCTTGCATCCCAAGCACTTTATAAGGTAATAGTAGTGTCCATAATCTTCTCTAGTTTTACAGGATACCCTGTGTATCTTAGATTAAATTGTTGTCTTTTCAGAAATAGTGTTTAATGAAAAGTTAGAAATGAGTACATACTATAATTACAGTAAAGAAAAAAAAAAAAGATTAGCCTAAAAATAGCTTCAGTTTATTCATACTTTGAATACACTGAAAAATTGCTACTGAGAGCTGGAAGAAATGTTGCAGCAAATTTTGATAGTACTCTTTGTTGCACCTTCATTAAAAAAAATTATTAAACTTACCTAGGATTATTATTTTCTATGCCTATGATGCTGAGTAAATGTGTTTGTTTTATTTATTTATTTGCGGAGGGAGAAAAAAATCCCATGTTTAATTAAAAAGGCATAAAAGGGAAAATAACACCATCAGATATCCTAAGCAGTATTTACCATTGCTTGTGTTCTAATCTAGGTTTTTGCACTTATGTAACACCAGTTTTTAAATAGTATAAATTGGTACAATTATATTGAAGATAATGGACCTGCATTGGGTAAAATATCTCAGAATATAGCCTACTTGGTTTGGTAGGTTTTTTTTGTTTTTCTAATGTAGCGTGTAGCACAAGACAGTGACTTCTGGATCCTTCCTGATCTCGCCTAGAGGAGGATTTTGCTTGTAAGGACTTTCTCCCTGCATGTTTCTCTTGGGCTTCTCTCTTGAATTTGGTGATCAGCCACTTGAAGTGTCTGTCAGAGGCCTTTTAGGAATATTGTTAACTGTATCACCCTCCCTTTTAGCAGTTAGGAAAACTTCTTTTACTCAGTGTGTTTGCTTCCTATTTTTCCTTCATATGTTTTTTTAAATAAAATTCTTCTTTTCTCCTATAATTTGGTTTTTAGATAATTGTAAAGATTACATGTAGATCTCAGATCTTTTTCTCATTGTAAATTATGGAAGGAGCAAGAGGCTTGGAATTCTGAATGGAAATTTAGAAACCAATACCCTCAAGCAAAATGAAAAATGTGGCTCATGCAAAAGAACAGGCTTGAGACATAGTCTCCACAATTTATAAATTGTCACGGTCTACATATGTGAACTATTGCCTATATGATATGTGATGAATAGCCATAATGGGGAGCATTAGGAAAACAAATTAGAGCAATGTTTTTCCTATGCTTTGTCACAAATCAGGACTAATCTGCTGGGGTAAGTGGAAAGCTGGCAGATCACAGGCACCGATATTAACAAGTTGGGTTTTTTTCTTTAATGTCAAAGTGACTGTAACCCTGTTCCCATTTAAAGACATTACTGTAGAAAGAGAGAGAGTTTGCTGGACTGTTAGTTTAAAAAGCCATTCAGAATTCAGATATTTATCCAATTTCAATGTAATTAGCTGTAACATCCTATTGTGTTTTCCTTCAGCCTAACCTTTTCCTGGAAAGAAATCACTTACCCCATTTCTAGTGGATTTTTTATGGTTTCTACAGATGTGACCTGAAATGAAAAGCTGACCAGTGGCTTGCATTTTCTTGGAACTGTGATTTGATTTTGACTGGGATATTTATACCATTTGTTGCCTCCCCTGCCATTAAAACGTCTGCAAGCAGCCACTAAAACGAGAAAAAATTCCAACTTTCTATCCTGTGCACAACAAGAATAACCAGGTAAGGAAAGCATACCCCCACTGGTTTAACTTTTTTTCTGAAGGTCAGACTATTGTAAGACACTTTTTTGTTTCACATAGAAACTTAAAGATAACACATAAATCAGTGTGATAAGGAATGTTTGTGCATGGATTATTTGTTTTCTCTCCTATTTTGCATACTTTAAACACATACGTTCAAAACCTTCAAGCTAGTCTGGCAGACTTCTTCTTTAAGGCAGGGTAGATTCTTCTTGAAGAAAGGTAAAACACCTTTTCTTTGTTCACCATTTACACTGTTATATGAGAATGGCTGTGTGTCACTTGCTGCACTATAGAGAATTATGGCACAAAATAATTAAAAGGAGACTACTAGAGAGAAATTTGATGTTTGCTTTTCCTTGTCATAGTTGTCTTTTTCTGCTTCCCTCTCACTACTGTAAGCAGTATTACATTTTTATTTATATTTGTTGGTGTTATGATGTATGTCCCCAAAGGATACTTTGATTGCAGAAGTCTGATAACTTTTAAATCATCTAGCTCTCTTTTCTCTCTCCTTTTTTAATATAGCATATTTTAGATCCATTTGGCACGTCTCTAGATATAAGTGCTGCTGTTTAACTGATGTTGCTTTCCAGCTCCCTGCCTCAATTACAAGGTAACTCTTAGATATTTTTCTGAGTTGTTCAATAAATTCTCCATTGAAAGATAAGGGCAACTGGGTTAAATCACTCTTGAAATGATTTACCGTTCTTCAGTGCCCTTTCCCATATATTGAAGAATATGGAGCAAATACGTTTGCTGCCTCAAAATGAAACAATGATTAATACATGAAGACAAATAGTCAAGAGAAATGGATGCAGGTTTAGCGACAATGGAGGCAAAAATAGTAACTTGTGAGTGATGATGATTCCACATATTTCCCCAAAGAAACAGATACAGTTTTAAATGGTTCAACAGGCTGCAGTAGGAGGAACATATTAAATGTAAACAGCTTGGCCTCAAGTCATGAATATTGCATTTCCTTGCATTACCTGTGAGATTGACTATCACTCTGAAAGGGGTCAAAGTATGAGTGGAAAGACAGCTCATTCTAGCGATAAATAAACAACAAACAGGCAATGGTAGGATGAATTCAGACACTGTTTTGGAGGTTAAACTCACCTCTCATAGCAGACAGGTCACCCCTTTATTACACCACAGTGAGTGAAGGAGTAGCTCTGCCCTGAATGTTCCTTCATTTGTTCCTTCCAAGATCCTCTTAGCACTTTAGTCTGTGTTTGCTAGCAAATAGTAAAAATTGAAAAACAATGCTATCAATTAACAACTTATTTTCAAATACTCACAATTCAGTAGCAAGGTCCCTTTTGATCTTCTTTTTAAATTATTTTATTTACTGAATAGCTTTTTTTTAGAGGTTCCTATTAGCTTGCTCAGGATTTATGTTCTAGCACTATAAAAGTAATGTGCTTTTTAATCACAGAATCATAAAATCATTTAGGTTGTCAAAGTCCCTTAAGATCATCGAGTCCAACCATCACCAAACACTGCCAAGTCCACCACTAGACCATGTCCCTGAGCACCCTATCTACATGTCTTTTAAATACTTCCAGGGATGTTGACTCAATCACTTCCCTGGGCAGATTGTTCCAATGTTTGACAACTCTTTCGGTGAAGAAATTTTTCCTAATATCTAACCTAAACCTCCCCTGGCACAACTTGAGGCCATTTCCTCTCATCCTAATGCTTGTTACTTGGGAGAAGAGACAGACCCCCACCTCCCTACAGCCTCCTTTCGGGTAGTTGTAGAGAGCAATAAGGTCTGCCTTCAGCCCTCTTTTCTCCAGGCTAAACAACCCCAGCTCCCTCAGCTTCTCCTCATAGGAATTGCGCTCTAGATCCTTCATCAGCTTCACTGCTCTTCTCTGAATTAGGGGACTGGAACATCTCTCTTATGAAGAAAGGCTGAGGGACTTGGGTCTTTTCAGTCTGGAAAAAAAGAAGACTGAGGGAGGATCTTATTAATGCTTATAAATACTTAAAGGCTGGGTGTCAGGAGGATGGGGCCAGGCTCTTTTCAGTGGTGCCCAGTGAAGGACAAGGAGCAAAAGACACAAACTTGAACATCAGAAGTTCCATCTCAACATGAGGAGGAACTTCTTTCCTTTGAGGGTGGCAGAGCACTGGAACAGGCTGCCCAGAGAGGTGGTGAAGTCTCCCTCTCTGGAGACATTCCAAACCCACCTGGACCTGTTCCTGTCCAGCCTGCGCTGGGTGACCCTGCTCTGGCAGGGGGTTTAGGCTAGATAATTTCCAGAGGTCCCTCCCAACCCTTATCATTCTCTGATTCTGCAAACATGCTCCAGCACCTCAGTGTCTTTTTTGTGGTGAAGGGCCCAAAACTGGACACAGTACTCGAGGTGCGGCCTCACCAGTGCCGAGTACAGCAGGACAATCACTTCCCTAGACCTACTCACCACACTGTTCCTGATACAAGCCAGGATGCTACTGGCCTTCTTGGACACCTGGGAACACTGCCAGCTCACATTCAGTATTTCACAGGTTTTTCACAATTTCAAACATTTCTCAATTCACATTTAGTAACTGAGGAATTACTAAAAGTTAATTTTAAATACAAATGTAGTGCACCTTCACACTCATATAAAAAGATGTATTATAGTGATTTCATACCTTTAAGCATTTGTCTTGCCTATGATAAATAGAACTGGTCATAACTTATTTAGTATTCTGCAATTAGTTTCCAAGAGTATATTGTGAACTTCTCCAGTGAGTTCATGCACAATGTGTGGGATTCTTCAGAAAATATTTTTCACTGTCCAGAATAGACACTGCAAATGAAAATACAATGCACTGTTCATCATGGCACTTCATTGCTAATATCTAAAAGAATGTGAATATCAGATTTTATTGCAGATTTCAATTTTAGTAAATTTTGATGAATTATTTTGTTATAATAAATCATCTAAAAAAAAGAAGACAAAGATTAACCTATGTAATATATTTACCATTCTTAGAATGGAAGTAAAATTCTAAACTAAAAAATATGGTTCAACACTAGAGTACTTCTTCATGAATATTTGCAGTAAGCAAGTGTAAGTGTACTCCGATTGCCCTGATCTGCATTTTAAAACAAATTATTTTAAAACAGTAAGTTTTTAAAAGGCAAGAAGAGATCATTGCTGTAGCAATGATGTATCATTGCATGACATAGGTTTAAGTCTGAGTGCTTGATATTACATGACTATTTACACAGGATTTTTAATCTCTTTTCATTATATTCTGCATTTTCCATCTAACTCATTCTGAGAGATTTCCTGTACCATACTTTTATGGTCAGCTGACAATAACAGGCCATCCTTTGAGTATTTGAGATAAGGCAAGGAAAGAAAAAACATGGCTAATTTAACTTTAATCAGGTTAAACATGAATCACTGACCAGTTCAAATCTGATGTGCCCTATAGGTAACCAGAGACAGTTTTATCAATATCAGTTTTCCAGTTCATTAACTGTATTTAACCAGGGCAGGGCAGGGGGACCAGAAAGTATTTTCACGCATCATTGCACCCAGACTGTTCTGTTGTCAAGCTTTATGGAAAATGACAAGGAATTGTCATAAAATAGAACGAAATTTCAGGCATAGTGGATGCTCTACTTGCCTTTTACTTGCAGGTTCATCTGATGCTCAGAATCACTGCAGAAAGAGCAAATGTTTCAAAGCAGACAAAATCTATTTCATATGATTTTGTGCCACATAGTGAGGAGCTGGACACATTTCTTTATTTAACCTCGTGAGTTACAGCAAAAGAAGGATACCATCCATTTTGAGTGAGTGAAGTATCCTTGTGAAAAACCTACTCTTCATTAAGTTTTTAACCAAATTTACGTTGTCTGTGCTCTCATTCTGACTGGAATTTCTACAACCTGTTACAATTCACTGGTCCTCAATAGCTGCTGTTATTCAGAGCTTAATTATCCTAGGAAAATTGAGTGTCTTGAAGTTTATCTGGTTCAGTAAGAGAAAACTAGTGTATCATTTCCATCACTGCTGATAAAACCCGGGTACCCAAGTTTGCGTGAGAAATTTTCCTTAGAAAAGTAAGTGCTAGAGAATGTACTCTGGCCAAGGTTCTAGCACAGATATCGGCTAGGAATTCAGTAAATAATCACCAGTTTTTAAAAAAGATCCATAAACTGCTACATTAACTGAAATCAACTGTTATTAAATTTCCCGCATATCCGAATTGTGCACTAGTTCCTGGACTGGTAGAAGACAAGGTCACTGTCTAGCTAATCCCGCATCTTCCTGGTTCATTGTTTAATAGTGACTTACTTATTAGCTCTTATTTTCTGTTGAGAGAATAATCTAATAAATGCTTTTCTTTCCTGTTTTAAAAAATTGAAAACAGGAATGCAATCAAGAAGAAATCTAGCCAAATAAAGTATTCAGAAAAAATCACTGAAAAATCTGGACAGCTGTCAAGATAAATTTGTTTTCAAACTGATATATTGGAAATGATAACTACTCACACTTTAGCCTATTAAATACAAAACAATGAAAGTAGCTTTTACATCCCTGAAACACAGCTACATACATGGGACAGGCTAGAGTGGAGTTGTGGAGACGGGACAAATGCAGTGTTCTTCTTTGAAGTTTGGCCATTCAATATCAACAGTGCTGTGGAAGCTTACAATACCCCAAAGAAAAGGCTGTATCTGTGCTCCAGCCTGATGCTCTCTTTTAGCACTAGCAGGGCCCTTTCAGGTGTTATTTTTTATCTGTTAAGTCTAATACAATACCACTTAAATATACCCTGTTTCAGTTTCTATAGTGAGAGGAAACTGTAATGCTATCCAAACACTAACTGAATAAAACTGGGAGTTTAAATTTGGAAACAAGGTTTTCAAAAGTGTGGAGTGATTTCAGATTCCTAAAGGTACATCTACATGAATAACAGAGCAGCTAGCGGAGAACCAATGCACAAACACATGCCCAAAGATCTTTATGTGTAGACTTATCTCTCATCTAAATGCAATTTAGCTGTGTTTCTTTGGAGACTCCCATATTGGGTCACAGAAGAAAGAAGGTATCTTCTAGCTACAAGAACAACTTAAATTTTTACATATTGTGCTGGAAAAGTTGCCAATGTAATGAGTGCATTGAACTGGAACAGCGAGAATGGGTGGCAGAAGTCTAACACAAAAGCTTGTGTGCTAGAAAAAGGAAACAAATCTGTTGACTGAATAGTGATCTCAAAAGAACTGAATGATAGAGAGATGCTACTAGTATTGGAATAAAGACAAGCTGATAACCCTTGAAATTTAGAAAATGTAGACATAATATAATGATTTGTGTCTTCAGTGTCTCATTTCATTAAAACACTACTTTTTTCCACATCCTTGGGTAGTTTTTACTTGTCTCATTCTTGTAGGTGTGTATTAATAACGCTGTATAAGTGGAAATTGTAATATGAGTCATTCAGGAGAGGATAGGAAAGGGAAGAAAAAAAAAGTGAAAGAGAGTTATCAAGTTAAAAGTATAAACACAGAATTTTCCTACTGCTATTTTAAACCAGAGTTTAATGACAAAAATTCTAACTAGTTAAAAAAAAAAACACCCAAATCTAATGTCAGAGAAAATGGAAAAGAGAAAGGTAAAAAGTTCAGTTTTGGAAGCTGTTCTATATTTCCTGTCATCTTAACTGGATTTTATACCTTCTGTGAACCTCAAGTCACTCAAAAATACAGTAATATTGTAGAAGGTCTTATTATGATAGTTCATTGAAATAATTTATTAATGTCAGTAGAAGAATATGATTAGATGAGGGAGATAAGGGAATACTTTGGATTTAGTTGTGGACAGTAAAAAAAAAAATCTCTGTCAGGCTGGTCACAACAGTGTATATTTGTGGTGATAAACTGGTAATGTGTTCCAAAATGGTCAGCGTGGATTGTGTGACTTCAGTTTCGTACCTGGCTAGTGAATGACACTGAATATATCACACGTTAATCTCTAGGAAGAGGAGGACAAATAGCAACTGCACTCATCCTAAGCAGTCCTCCTTAGACAACGGCATTTATTTCACATGGGATGAAGGAGGAATATAACGCAATGCACATAGTACAGGAGCTCAAGCAGAACACAGCAACAATTTCAAATGGGAGAGTTTTTCATCTGGCATTCATTATACATGCCTGACAGATAACCTGTCACAAAAGAAGAGAAAATACTTTTTCCTACTCTAACTGCATTTTCTATTAAAACCAGAAGAAGCCTTTGGGAACACTTTCCTGTGGAGTTCTGTGGCAAGTTTCCTGTGGTATGATCTGTGATTCTCCACTCGTAACTTTTAAAATAATTGAATGAATTTTAAAAATAGTATTTAAAACTTTTTGATCATTCATTCTGTGCCTCACTACTCCCAGTTTTGACTTGTTCATGTCACCTTGCCATCTAATTTCTCACCCAGTTTTCCTAAAACCAGCTTATGAAACACCAGAAAGTAGTCTAAGAAGTAGGGGCTGTCACATTTCTGTCAGAATAACAAGGAGGTTAAATGATTGAAAAGTGATTTATGGAACTGAGTATCCTGCAGGGATCAAGCATTAAAAGGTATCCTGCTGGTCCTCATCAAGTGCACTGCACAACACTGACCGGTCGCTAAAAGGAGGAGAAAAATATTTGCAGCTCCTAGCTCTACAACAGTTCTGAGTTTACCTGTATGCCTGGCCCCAGAGTCAAGTTCCCAGAGTACATTAAGATGCAGCCTTAAATGTTCTCTTCTGCAAGGCTTATGACACACAATTGTCTCCACATTGCATAGACTGTATACTTAGTAGGATGGGTAATAGGTGTCTAACTCCATTGCCTACGATAGCTGGATTAAAACTGGCTTTGGGGTGACTCCTCGCCTCCTGGCTGCACACAGCACTTCCCCACTCCCATCCTCAGTATACTGGAGTTTTAAATGAAAGGTCCATAATAAAAACTAGCCAGTTCCCATTGTCAGGTTTTTTAATATAAGGCAGCATCTGAATAGCACTTAGATTGGAGGAAGGGAGAAGACTTTAACCTGCATATTGACACCAGCCACCATGTCGCACTTGCTTTTTTTTACTTGATGCATAGGTATTTAGGTAGGGAATTAATATACCATCTAGCTTTGTTTTGAACGATGCTCGGTCACCAAAGTAGGATGTCCTCAGTCTTTTACTCTAAACATAACTGTGATTCACATGTTCTCACGTCTACCTAGTGTTGGACACTGCTGAACACTAGTCCTCAAAAATTATGACCCCAAATTTCTGAACATTTCCTACACATATACAATTACTGGATAACTACATCTGAAACAATTTAAAAAGAAATCAGCAGTGTCTTCTCAGATTTACCCCCCTCCTGTGTTAACTTGCTGTCCCTGTACAAAAGAAAGCACTAAGAGGGAAAATTGACTGTAGTAACATCCACTCCGAGGTCTGTCGCCACACTACAGATTTATAAAAATGAATATGATTGGACTTACTGTATGACTGGAGTATGATGAGGAGATCAATTCTTTTATTAATGGATGTAAAGATCTGTTCTTGCCTAACAATCAAACAACAAAAATACATATAGTAGTATCCTATTATTGATTGCACGAAGGCAGGAGGAAAACCTCTTGCCAAAGTACGTTTCTTCTAAGCCGTTCTCTCATCACTAAACAGTCTTTTAAAGTGCGAGGAAGAGTCAGACACATTGTGCTTCGGTATGTTTCTGTTCCTTGAAGGGTCTGTCATTTGTACACAGGGTAGCACACCTTCCCTCCTTTCAGATATCATTGGAAATTGTTCTTATCATCGGCTTTTCTTGAATGGACACTAATTTGGAAAAGAAACACTTAAGCAATCTTGAACTCAACTGCGGAGAAATTTGTTAACTACACTTGTAGAAACCACTAGTTTACTCCCCAAATCCAAAGACTTTTCCAAGCCTATTTTATTATGGAAATTTCAGCTACAAAACGTATCTTATTCATTCATGAATAAAGAACATACAATTTTAAATAATTTAATGAAACCCTCAGGGAAAAAAGGCAAGAAAGAGAAAAGGGTAAAGGAAAACCTCTTTGGAATGAAGCTTTGATCCTGAGCTGAAAAATGAACTGTTGATCCATTAAAAGGAGATGATTTTTCTTCTGCCTAACTGCAGAAAAAAAGGAGGGGAAAAAACCCCTCACTTTACATACCCAAAGAAACCTTGATACTTCACTACAGCACATGCCACAGTTATCTTCATATACATGTAGATTTGTGACATAAATTTGCCATGGCTGAGCAACGTGGATTTTTTGCACTGCTGTGCACAGTGCATCTCTGTCATGTTTGGTGTATTGTCCTCAGCTCCCAGGTTTATCATTTATGTATGGCACCTCTCCATTTAAATGTTACTTTTGGCATGTTGTCACCAGCAGGAAAAACAGTAACAAGCAGGATTCACATTGCTGGTTTTCATTCACAGGTGTATTTCTGTCTGAATTCAAGGGACATAGGGTTTTGCCATTTGATGGTCAATGTCGTATTTATCCTCGTCTTCTCAGACTTGACTTAGGCTATCACATCCCTAAATTATATTCTGTTAAACAAATGTCTGATGAAAGGAAAAAAAGATTTGCATTGTTTTCATGTTATTGTTGCAAGTGTAAATGTGTTTGTGTCTCCAGGGCTTATTACTTCATTGGTAGCTCGCTATCTGGATCAGATAGAGTGTGTGAAGAAATCTAATGGGCTAGTTCAACTGGTGTTTTCGTATTATATACCTCTTAATTACAGCTGGCCAAGATACACAGACAGGAGTGAGCAAGGTGCAGAGAATTGCATGGTTTGAAGATTTACCTGCCAGATCAGAGTAACATTGGAAATTTGGCTATGGAAAGGGTGCATTTGTACAGCATTAACCTCCTCATCTTTCATGCATGCAACGTGAAATTCCCATTTATGTCTCAGACCCCAGGACACTGTTATTAGAAAGGGGAAATGGGAGGACGCTCATGCACAGATATTAACTTGTGGCCGTGGAAGGCCCTTGATATCTGCTGTCAAGGCTAAAGGCAGAATGGTTGGACAAGAACTTTTTCATACACGACCATTTTCTAAAACTTTAATCTGGTGCTTTGTAAACAGCATGGAATGAAGAGTAATACTTTGTATTTTAAAGACTACATATATATCTTACATAACGGAGTCCAAATTAGCTGACAACAGCCACTTTCTTTCTGACAGACAGGGCATTGAACTGCAACATGTTGTTTTTACTTCCATAGGTGTTGGCCCTTGTCCACTCTGTGCTAGGATATTTATAAATCACCTGTCAAAGCAGTGATCCAATAGCCATTTCTTATTGTAGCATTTGTGTCTCTGGCATTTTCTAAAGTTACATATAACCTGCTGTTCAATTTTTTAAAGATATTCACCTCCTTTCTTCTTCTCTGATGTTTCCTTAATTTGGACAAAAGTTGCACAGGCATTTTACTAAAAAATTATTGCTGCTTAGTTAATTCCCCAATTTCAATGAAAAAAAACATTTGAAATATTAGGTTAAAAAAAAACCAACAAAACAACAGCCCCACATCTATAGACTGAAAGAGGCTTATTACGTCTGGCTGACAATCAAGGAAACATCACAAACTACAGAAGGGTCATATTCGGAACATTGGGTCCTCCAGTACAAGGCCTTGGAGGTTCAGTATTGAAACATGTTAGTTCAGAGTCAGATGCATATGTAAAGGTTAGCATTTTTGTTCCTGTGGCTGAAGATTTTCAAGGACATCTCATTTCAGAAAATATTCCAGTGTTCCAGATGGTACAAATATCATGAGACCAGAGGGAATATGAAGGTTTTAAATGGAAGTTGAAGTGTCTTCCTGTCGGAAAAAATTGGTGTTACATATCTGACTCATTGCTTTGTTGAGGCAAAACAATATTTTTTTTTTTAAAAAGTAGTAGCAAGTTGGGGTGGGGTTTTTTTTGGGGGGGCGTTTTGTTTTGTTTTTTTTTTAAAGGCCATTTGCCATAAGAAAATGAATGGTAAGAGGAGGAGGAACATTCAGTTGGCCCAGCCAGAGATACGCATGTGTCTGATGCCTAATTGCAGATAGTGCAATCCAATTTAGCATGAGAAGAAGAACAGCACGGCAGCTTTTATACAGTAACAGTAATTGCTGTTAGGCTTCTACCTAATATTTAGACCTAGGAAACAATCAGTGACAAATGTGTATACTATCTATAGTGCGGGATTATTCAATGTACTCCGGATATTGTAGCATTATTAACATGCAGGCAGCTAAAATGCACAAGCACAAAGGCTGACTGGCAATAAGGAATGCTTGTTTTGTTCAGCATGGTTTGGAAATCCCCCAGAACAAAACTATACGGACAGCTAATACCAAAGTAAGCAGACAAGGGAACATGTGTGGAAATGTAACTTTTTTAGCTCTTTTCGTGAAGCAGCCCAAACCTCAATCAGGGAAGATAAAAAGAAGAAAGCACACTTCAGCTGTTTTATGAGTGATTAAAATTCTCTACCATGTAGCGCTTTGATGCAGTGATGGCAGACACAGAACAAACTCTGTCAAGATTCTGTTCAGTTGTTTTTTCAAAGCTTTAAGATTGAATTTCTGACTAGATCTGAAAACCTTTAATCATGTACATCTAATTTACAACACTTTTGTACAGAGGTAAAAAAAAAAAAAAAAGAAAAGAAAAAGAAAAGAATTGCAGCACTGAAGTAACCAAGAGAGCTTTTGTGATCTACCATTTATGTGCCACCTTCTAGGCACCCTATAATGCTACTCCAACACCCAGCCCTATTCATACTATACACCAGCCTTGGAGGCATGCTCCAGACCATCACCGAGGTCTGAGCTTCAGTGGAAAGATGGCAGACAGAGCCTGAGGTACAGTGTCATGGCTCTCCATGACTTGTAGCACTGTAAGTCTTTGGGTCAGTTCCCACTGGGTCTGCCAAGATGGCAATGATCGCAGTGGCGTTGCCTCCCAAGCCTTTTCTACAGTCTATTCCCTGCTGGCAGCCCTGGGTTGGTCTCACTGTAGGTTCCTATGACACTTTGACTGATGGCACAAAGCCCAAGCTTGCTGAGTTATTAGCATGTCCTCCACCATCGCCTTTCAAAAATTGCCAAAGGAATCAGAGGAGATGAAGTAGAATGGCATGTTTTGCCAATTTATAGAGGTAATTTTGGCATGAGTTTGATTATGTTATTTGCAAAAGCAAAATGCCAATAAACCCAATTCATTTTACTACCATGTGTCTATCCACCCCATTTATGTCAGTTTACTGCTTGTATCTTTTTGCTTAGCAACAGCTGTCCTCATTTTTAGCTGCCAGCAAAGATAATATCAGAGCTTGAGACTTCAACAAATAAAACTGTATGCTGTAGGACTATTAACCCTAGTTGCTAATAACAAAGATAAACCCAGAAATACAGAAACACTTCTGTCTGACTTCTTACAGAAGCTGGTGTACATATTTATGTGACTAGGTGGAGGACAATCATCTTGTAGCTCTGGCCCTGAAACCACATGGCCACAGTAGTATCCTGTTGTTGTTGCTACTTCACGTGAAAAATGCACACTACTATTATACCAGCTCACAACAGAGTCAGAGAAGACACACTAAATGGTGATCTGACTTTGGAATTTTACCTGCAGTGTGAAAAATATATGATTGTGCATGGCTGTCTAAGTATTGTCTTCCTCCCTGTTCTCCCTCTGCACAACAGTGTTGCTGAAATTAATTTGTATGGTGTTTCTAGTTGAAGCAGCACTGGAATTAAAAAAAAAGTCACTCAAAATTTGACACATTACTGGAATCTGAGGGTGTCATGAGGGTCTGGCTGGGATGGACTTAATTTTCTTCATAGTAGCTCATATGGCGCTGCACTTTGAATTTGTGACCACAACAATTTTGGTAACGCTACAATGTTTTAGCCATTGCTGAGCAATTCTTGCACAGCGTCAAGGCACTCACTCTGACTCTCCATCAAGCAGGTTGGGGGTGGACAAGAGGTTTGGAGGGGTCACAGCTGGGACAGCCGAAACAAACTAACGAAAGGGATATTCCATACTGCATGACATCATGGACAGCAAGGAGGAACAGGGAGTTAGGGTAGGTAGGTATTGCTTGGAGACTCATTGTGCATCAGTCTTCTTGGAGGCGGTGGTGAGTGATTACCTTTCCATCACTTATTTTTTGGGCTTGTTTTTTTTTTTTTTTCTCTTTCTTCTTCCTCCTTCCATTGCATATTAAAATGTCTCTACTCTTTACCCAATGGTTTTCTCTCTTTTGCTTTTCCTATTCTGTCCCCTGTCCTGCTAAGTGTGGGGAGTGATCAGCTGTGTGTAGTTTAGCTGTTTACTGGGGTCAACCCACCACACATGATGTATACAAATTACTTGCTCTGGAATAGAAAAATTAAAACAAGTTTTTGCACAAAATTTTTCAACTCTTTGTTTTAACCTTTGAGAGAACATGAGAGGGAAAACGAGATCCATATTCCTCCCTTCCCTCCCCCACCCCCAAACCAAACCCAACAACAGGAATTTACAAATGACAGAGAATTGTGTTTTCCTGGAAAGTTACTCTTTCCTCCCTCTATGATCACTACTCATAAACAGTAGTAGTGTAAGCAAAACTGTATCAAACTTCAAGATTTTTACTAATGCAGCATCTCTGAAAGGAGTAGTTACCATTTCTATGTTACATTAGGCTGTCCAGAAAGTTTTAAAAAATATTTAGCACTTACTCTAAACAAGCAGCTCATTCAGACCTTCATTTTCCACAGTGTCCATAAATATGGTAATTTTAACATTTGCCATCTCTTTTCCTCCCAGAAATGATCCTCTCAGCGGACCCACCACTTCTGACATTTTCCTTCATTTTATAGATATAAGTGGCAACCTGGAAGTGCCTTCCCTAGGCCCCTTGTGACAAGAAGTCGTAATAATAATTGCCAAAAATTACCAGCTGCAAGGAGTTTTACCTAACAAAGCTGCTCTGTGGCTTCCTCAAGACAATATAGTACCATTTATGTTCCAAGAAAACACTTAAGTGTGTAAATAGGAAGAAGCCCAAAGTATAATTAATATTTAAAAAGTAAAATGTCAGGCTTCGCTAAACAGCTTTTCAACATCCATCTTTTTCTTTTTTTTTCTTAAATCACATTTTCCTTGAAGAAATGTGTTTTGGGACCTAACTGAGCAACTTTCAATTGATCAGAGCTAAGTGTTTTACTCCAAAGGGCCAAGAACTACACAGCTATGTAAGACTCAGATCTAGAATGAGGGAAAAATACCACTTAACTCTTAAACATCTGATCATGTAGAATCATGGTTTCTGCTTTTTTTGAGGAACACAGAAGCAAGAAAAAACCCCAAAACAAATAAGGACAGAAAACATCATAGGAGGAAACTATTACTAGAAACACAAAACAAAAACAACTGCTTATTAAGTGTATGTAAATGAAAATCTATTTTTTACAGTTTTCTGGTGTCTGTGGTAAAATCAAAAGAAGTAAAAGTTCTTTTTGTTGATGTAGGCCAACAATTACAGCTTTTATATTCCAAAGTTACCTCACTGAATTTTTAGTTTCCTATTACAGAATATGAAACCGCGGAGCAGAGATCTTAACTGAGGTATCCACCTTCCTGTACAAAGGCAGAAGTCCTCTAATAGAGTTTGAAGATAAACATAATTCTAGTGTGCAGTCCTAGATTTCAGATACAAAATTAACTCTTCTACTAAAAGAAAGTGAGAAAAAAAATCTGCTTTTTAATAAAGAATTTGGTGCTTGCACTTAATTAAATAATTTTCTATTTTGTCTTAGCAGCACTATACTGAAATTACAATATATGTGAGTTAAAAATCTATAAATGACAGTCAAAGACCCATCAATCTGCCAAACGGAATAATTACAAGTACCCTTGGGTGAATCCCATCCGTCCCCATAGACTTGTGTGTCTAAGTGGTGTAGCAGGTCACTCACCATTTCCCCTTGGATTTTATGGGGGCTTCATTCTACTCCCTGCCCCTGTCTTCCATCTCAGGGGCCTGGGTATCCTGAGAACTTGCTATTAAAGCCTATGGCAAAAGCGGCATTAGAGTACCTCATCTTTTTCCTCATCCTTTTTCACTGTTTTCCCCTACATCTAATAGAGGGTAGAGATTCTCCTTCAATAGAGGATGGAGTTTCTCCTTAGCCCTCCCTTCGTTGCTCATGTGTTTATAGAAACATCTTTAATTGTCTTTTACCACAGTAGCCAAATTAAGTTCTAGTTGGGCTTTAGCCCTTCTAATTTTCTCCCTGCATAGCACCATGACATCCTGGTAGTCCTCCTGAGATGCCTGCCCTTTCTTCCAAAGATCATAAATTCTCCTTTTTGCCCTGAGTTCCAGACAAGGCTCTTTTTTCAGCCAGTCCAGTCTTCTTCCCTGGTGGCTCATCTTTTGACATGGAGATGGCCAGCTCCTGCATCTTTAACATTTCCTTCTTGAAATATGTCCTGTCTTCCTGTAGTCCTTTGCCCTTCAGGGCTGCCTTCCAAGGGTCTCCGTCAACCAGGCCCCTAAACAGGCCAAAGACTACCCTCCGGAAGTCCAAGGTGGCAGTTCTGCTGACCTCCCTCCTTGTTTCTCCAAGAATTGAAAAGTGAAATTTCACAATCGCTCTGCCCAAAACAACTTCCAACCATTATATCATCCACAAGTCCTTCTCTCTNACAAGTCCTTCCCTCTTCACAAACAACAGGTCCAGCAGGGTGTCTTCCCTAGCTGGCTCGCTCACCAGCTGTGTCAGGAAGTTGTTATCTTCCACACACTCCAGTAACCACCTAGACTGTGTTCTCTCTGCTGTGTTGTATTTCCAGTAGACATCTGATAAGTTGAAGTCCCCCTCGAGAACAAGAACTAGTGATCGTGTTACTTCTCGCGGCTGCTTATAGAATATCTCATCTGCCTCTTTATCCTGGTTGGTTAGTCTATAACTCAGTCCAACTGTGATGTCAGCCTTGTTGGTCTTTCCCCTGATTCTTATCCATAAACACTTGACTCTTTCATCACCATCATCAAGCTCTAGACAGTCAAAA
>VYZM01008932.1:62764-79343 GCA_013398915.1 Dromas ardeola
TTCCATCTCAGGGGCCTGGGTATCCTGAGAACTTGCTATTAAAGCCTATGGCAAAAGCGGCATTAGAGTACCTCATCTTTTTCCTCATCCTTTTTCACTGTTTTCCCCTACATCTAATAGAGGGTAGAGATTCTCCTTCAATAGAGGATGGAGTTTCTCCTTAGCCCTCCCTTCGTTGCTCATGTGTTTATAGAAACATCTTTAATTGTCTTTTACCACAGTAGCCAAATTAAGTTCTAGTTGGGCTTTAGCCCTTCTAATTTTCTCCCTGCATAGCACCATGACATCCTGGTAGTCCTCCTGAGATGCCTGCCCTTTCTTCCAAAGATCATAAATTCTCCTTTTTGCCCTGAGTTCCAGACAAGGCTCTTTTTTCAGCCAGTCCAGTCTTCTTCCCTGGTGGCTCATCTTTTGACATGGAGATGGCCAGCTCCTGCATCTTTAACATTTCCTTCTTGAAATATGTCCTGTCTTCCTGTAGTCCTTTGCCCTTCAGGGCTGCCTCCCAAGGGTCTCCGTCAACCAGGCCCCTAAACAGGCCAAAGACTACCCTCCGGAAGTCCAAGGTGGCAGTTCTGCTGACCTCCCTCCTTGTTTCTCCAAGAATTGAAAAGTGAAATTTCACAATCGCTCTGCCCAAAACAACTTCCAACCATTATATCATCCACAAGTCCTTCTCTCTTCACAAACAACAGGTCCAGCAGGGTGTCTTCCCTAGCTGGCTCGCTCACCAGCTGTGTCAGGAAGTTGTTATCTTCCACACACTCCAGTAACCACCTAGACTGTGTTCTCTCTGCTGTGTTGTATTTCCAGTAGACATCTGATAAGTTGAAGTCCCCCTCGAGAACAAGAACTAGTGATCGTGTTACTTCTCGCGGCTGCTTATAGAATATCTCATCTGCCTCTTTATCCTGGTTGGTTAGTCTATAACTCAGTCCAACTGTGATGTCAGCCTTGTTGGTCTTTCCCCTGATTCTTATCCATAAACACTTGACTCTTTCATCACCATCATCAAGCTCTAGACAGTCAAAATGCTTCTTAACATACAGGGCTACCCCGTTGCCTCTCCTTCCTTGCCCATCCCTTCTGAAGAGTTTATAGCCATCCATTGCAGCACTTCAGTTGTTTGAGTCATCCCACCATGTTTCTGTGATTGCAACTGCATCATAGTTTTCCAGCTGCTTCCAGCTTCCTGTTTATTGCCCATGCTGCATGCACTGGTGTAGATGCACTTCAGCTGGGACATTGATCCTCATACTTTTTTGGGGGGCTTAATTGCTATGTGACTGTTCTCAGGTGATTCTGTGTTTTCTAACACATCAATAATGCTTGTGTCTTTGCTGCCACACGGATCTCTATCCTATACTCCCACTAACATGGCTAGGGTGCTGTACGCATTAGTACAGGGACATTTCAAATGTGATCCAGTGTACTCAGCACAGTGTCCCTCCAACAGTGGCGTGCTGCCCACAGGCTTATTTCTAGTGAGCTTGTTTTTACCCCTTTTCCCCTTCAAATCTGGTTTAAAGCTCTTTCAATGAGCCCTGCTAACTCCTGCACCTGCATCCTTTCCCCACTTTGAGAAAGGTGCACCCCATCTGTGGCCAGGATCAAACCAGTAAAAATTCTGCCAGTGACACCAGTCTTGGAGCCAGGTATTGATCAGGTCGGTCTTCCTGTTTCTTCCGACATCCTTCCCTGCAACTGGAAGCATAAAGCACTTGTGCTTCTTATCCCTTAACCAGTCGACATTCAGCCAAGAACAACTTTGTAAAGTTGACAGATCAAGATTGAAATGAACATACACAATCCTTCTTTCGTTTAAAGACAAATATTATTATGAATAATAGATTATTATCATGATTAGTTATGAAGTTCCCCCTGATAAAATTTCATTAATTTTTCATTTTTATTTTTGAAAGAAGAAGCATAAAGCTACTCATTTTGTGGTATTCTTGAAAAGCACAGGAGGCCTTGTATAACGTGGTAGAATAAAGCAGGTAGTCCAGGAGGAAGAAATAAAGAATCCAAAAAAAAACCAAAGACCAGATGCTTGCTTTTAGAAAGTGGACTAGTTTTTATTCAACTCTTTCTAAAGTGTTCACCTTTAGGCACAGATGGAATATGGAAAATGTCATTAAAAAGGTCAAAATTTTGAGTGACTTGGAAGTAACAGGTTACAACGGAAATTGTTTTGGATAGTAACCACTTTCTGCATTGTTTTTAACCTTGAAAGTATTTCCATGTTTTAAAAGTAAAAAGACCTAAAATGACTTGAGGCTTCCAAACTGTTCCTGTTTGAGACAAGAGAGAGGCACCATACAGTACCTACCACATGTTTTAATATCACACCCACAGAAAAAGGTCATTCTATTGAGAGAATCTTATTTCATTTGCAAAATAAGATTTACAGCAGTAACAATGCAATAGAATTACAAAATGTCATGGCAGAAATGTCAGTGATTTATCGCTACAGAGTTACCATTATTGTCCATCTAATGTACTTGGGTAAGTGGTACAGTATTCTTGCGGTTAAGTACTGGATTATAAAAGGAGAAATACGGGGTAAGTCACATGTGATCTTGGAGAAGGTCTAACCACTTCCCACTTAATTGCTCTTCCTTACATCTCATTAATTGATTGTATGCATATCTCTGCAGATGTTTTAGCCAGACGCTACAGTGGAAAAGTCAGCTAATACAGTGATTTCTACCTGAGACTCTATGCATAAATTTTTGGACATCAGCTACAAGACCAACTGTTGGGAAACAGAAACTGGACAGACCTTCTGGTTGATTCCTAGCAGAAATTTCCTCCAAAATTCCAGTAGCTATTTTTCTCCTTTAGAGTATTTGTTATTACAGTGACACAGATACTATAATAGATGTCCAGTTTGTCTTTCCAGTATTCTCCTAAGGTAGCAAAATAATATTAAATACAGCACTTTTTCTTTTGTTTGTCATACTCTGAGTGACTGTCACATAGCTTGGGAACACGTCTTTGATGTGATGGAGGCAGTTAGTGCTCGTAAATGGTTTTTCAGAAGGTTTTACTGCCTTCTTTTATTAGATAAGACTATTTTTTCCAGTACATTTACAAACAGTAGACCATTAGCAGAATACAGGACACATAATCCATACGATACTCTATGAGTCAAGTCTTTAGCTCATGTTAATGGACCGATTTATCCTTCTGGAGGGTCTGGGCCTACCTCTTAAGTGATAAAGTTATTTTTTTATAGATTACAGTAGGCCTTTTACATCAATCAGTAGACCTTTTACATCAATCACTGTTGCAGAATAGGAAGTATAGCTGGTGAGGCAATATAAGACACATATGCAGAGCTTTATCAGAAATATTTAAACTTTTCTTGACATCTAAAAAGTTACTACATGAAGCTTTTGTAATGCAAAGAAACATCTAAACCACAGTAACAAACACTTTTCTTGGAGTCTTTATATAACATGTTCATATTCAAACAATAAGTAACGTTTAAAGCTGGATTGCAAATGATTAAGAAACAAGCATAAGCAGACCAACCATATCTTAGCCAGGTTCCAATGAGTGTGTGTATTTCTTCCTCAATGAACTGTGAAAAAATAACTTTTTCTTTCAAGAAGCATAGATTTTGGAAGTTGTGGGAGCTACTAAACTGCTGTTCAGACTTAACATTGTAAGTGCCCTAAAAGTTCAGGAAATTTATACATATGCTGAGATGTATATGCATGTATACACTGGTGTAAATTCCTGTACCCTGATATTTGAAAAAAAATTATGTCACCTGCCCTGTTTTTTGAACCAAGTTGGTACATTTAAAAGTGCAATTTAAGCTCAAGGACCTCTCTGACTTCAGAAATATTAGTCGAGCCTTACTGGAATGTAGGAGCTGGTGTGACTTTGCTTTATACACTGTTTCAGACTTGTGGGATCAGACAGAAAGAAAATGCAGCTGTCATAGTTTAACCCAGCAGGCAGCCAAACACGACACAGCCGCTTGGTCACTTGCCCCCCTCTGCCCCACAGGCGGATGAAGGACAGAATCAGGGGAAAAAAATGTAAACCGTGTGGGTTGAGATAAAAAAAGTTTAATAGGACAGCACGAAGGGATAGAAAATAATAACAATAATTATGATAAAAGTATATACAAAAAAAGTGATACCCAATGCTCACTACCAGCCAACCAATGCCCAGCCATTCCTGAGCAAAAATTGCTTATTTCTGTCCCCCAACCAACTCCCATTTATATACTGAGCATTCAGTCTCTGGTATGGAATGTTCCTACCGTCAGCTTGGGTCAGTTGCCCAGTCTATGCTCCCTCTCAGCTTCTATGGAAGCTGAAAAAGTTCTTGACTGCTCTAGCAACAATTAAAAACATTAGTGAGTTGTCAACTTTATTCTCAGCCTAAATCTGAAACATAACACCATAGCAGTTGCTAGTAAGAAAGTTTACTCTATTACAGCCAAAACCAGGACAGCAGCACAGAGTAACTGCCCTGAAACTGCACAGGAACCTTGACATGTGGCACAGTATGTTCTCTCCAGTGCATCCGGAGAGCCATAACAGACTGGAATGTTCCTCCGGGTGACCAGGTGTGCCTGATCCGCGGGGTTTGGGGTAGCCCTCGCACTTTCTGCTGGGACCGATAGAGGGAATCCAAGGGAGGGAAGGTGCTGCTGGCATTGGAGGTGATGTGGGCAGGAGAAGTCTGCAGATGAGTCCAGGAGTAGCCTGGTCAAGTGGCAGAGCTGCCCAGGTGGGAGGAGATGCCTGCTGGGATGCTGCCTGTTTTGGAGTTGTTTCAAACAAGCCCTTCTTAAACTTGTCGTTCTAAGCTGTTCTGATAAAATCTGTATTTATTCCCTTATGCAGCCTTTGGGGGATGACTGCTGGAGGTGCAGGTACGTGTACCTCAGGGCTCTGTTTGCAAGCAGTCCCCACAAAACACTTACACCACTGAGGCTATTTATGGTTCCTGCTTCACCAGGCACCCAGGATGTTAGTGAGAAAATGCTATAGGATACTGGCATTTTCTGATTGTGGGGCGGTGACAGTAGTTTGTATCTTTTGTTCAGTCTAATATAGCATGAATCTTTCCCATCCTGATCCCTGCAGAGAAGTGTTTTTCCTCCTTCCCTGAGTAGAAGAAATCACTGCAGGTGGTTAGTGGCAGATGGTATCTCTGATATCATCCCAGAAACAGCTTTCTTCTGCTTCAGGGTCCCATAAGACAACTCCTGTCAGAAACCCCAAAGAGGCTGGGAGGTTTTTTGTGTGGTGACATATGCCAGCTGAAACCAGTGGGCATTGGTTGCAGAATTTGTCAGCCTCAAAGGAGATCCAGCTGCATGGGTTACCCATTACTTTGACTACAAAGCAGCATTTCCTTTTTCCATGTAGTGGTCTGATATAATATTACGATAATGACAAAGCCATTGTGAGCTGAAGCAAAGTCATGTGATGGTCTCCATTGCTAGCCTGGGTTTACTATATGATTTAGTTTTGCTAATGCTGTCTGTGGGCTGCTTTACCTAGTTTGGTTTCTTCCCTCTTTTTAAATGACTTCTATTGAACTTTAAATAACTACTACCATCTGGAATAAGATTTACATTGTTTGCTACTGATGCTATCAAAACCCTGTGCTTGCTGTCCTGGAATTTGTGTGTGTTATTTACCAGATGAAGGAATAATACTTAAAAGTTCTTTTTGCTCCTATATATATTAAATGAACGAGCTGTATTTGGTGCTTTATAGGCAAAGAGAAAGGCAAAATATTTTGTTTGGTGATCTTGCCATGTAAATAGACACAACAAATTTACAATGATATATACAACATACCTTCTAAAAGAAAAGGAAAAGACACAGACAGGAGATTGGAAATGCTAAATAATGATTGCCTCTGACAGTTATTTCCTTTGGTGGAGTATTGCATCAGATGTGGCTATTTCACTGTTGTGCCTAGATATTTTTTTAAATTGCATAATTAATTGCCAATAAAGATTAGTGGTATGTTATCTCTATAGCTGATATGGCTCATTAGTAGGCTTTTTGGTTGTAGTTGTAGAATTAAAGTTTATTAACATAGTTCTTGAGACTTCTTTCTGAAATCCAAGCCACAAAAGCTTAGCTAAGTCTTTTATCACCTACTTTTGGAGCAATATATACAGCACACCAGGCAAGGTTATCCCAAGAATAGAGTTTTTCAACTCACCCATGAGCACTTATTTCTAACAATTACAGTTAAATAAAATATTCTTAAATGCTTCAAAATACTGTTATGATCAGCAGGGGACTGCACAAGGCAGATGTGTGAGGCAATATCACAAGTAAACACATCTTTTGGAGGGCTTCATTTGTATCCCTTCCTTTTAGTCACTTCTCCTAATTTTTTTCTAAGAATACTTTGGTTTTGAAGGTCAAAAGCCTCTCCATACTAGAAAATGGAAGTGAGAAAAAATGATTTATTTGGGAAGCAGTCCACAGACTCCAACATTTAAGCCTTTTTTTTTAATGAATTATTCAAGTCAGATATTCAGAGAAGGGATTGGTCCTGAAGACCGATTTAATGGCTGGCTTTTTAATATTTTTTTTGTTGGAAATTTTATCTTTGAAGTTGCTTTCTTTCCTTTCTGATGTATAGTATCAACTGATTTCAGGATGTTTTATTTGGCGATATAGGGCACAGTTACATTACCAATAGCTTTTTGTCCTTTGCACTTTACAGTGCTCTTCAATTAGAGAGTCATGAGACTGTGATTTAGTTACTGTTTCTTTCGATCTCATGCTGCTAGTAGAGGTGATTGAACTTGCAAAATTTCTGTCTGGATTTTGTTTGCCCCTTTGCTAGGTGACTTCTCATTGTGAGTTTTGATTCTGATTTTGGTGTTGGTCACCATCTAAGAATTGGACTGAAAAAAGATTTCAAACTGGGCTCTGGCACATTCTTTTCTTGCAACATATCCAGACATTCTGAGGCAGAATTTGGTTTTAGGCAGTATCTCTATATGACATGTCTTCCCAATAAAATAAATGCACATAGTATAACTGTTATTATACCTTCTCTGTGGTCTTCCATCAGCTAACTCAAGTTACTCCTTATTGCTACAGCAAACTATCTTAATAAATGACAAATTTCTTTGGTACAAAAGTAATAAAGCATTTGTCTCTTCTACAACCAACAAATGTTGATTTTTAGTGCTACGTGAGATACCTGGTTTGTGACTCTGCCAAAGTCAACAGATTCAACAAGGTAGGGGTCTAGATATTTTGAGCCTGTGCCTATGTGTCTAATCCACTTTGTTCAGTCATCATTTTACTCAGAACCGAATACTTTAAACAAGAGCTGAGAGCCTAACTGCTTTGTCAAATCTATCCAGCATTGCACTTATTGGTGCTCTTTGTCTCCAGCGCGTGTTGTAGTTTAACACCAACTGGCAGCTGAGCCCCACGCTGCAGCTCGCTCCTCCCTGGTGGGGTGGAGGAGAGAATCGGAAGGGTAAAAGTGGAAAAACTCTTGAGTTGAGATATAGGCAGTTTAATAGATAAAGCAGTTAGCTAGGAGGTGTTTAGCCATTTCCAGGAAAGGAGGAATTAATCACAGATAATGGTTACTTGGGAAGACAAATACTATAATTTTGAATGTCCCCCTCTTCCTCCATCTTTCCTCAGCTTTTATTGCTGAGCATGACGTCATATGGTATGGGATATTCCTTTGGTTAATTTGGGTCAGCTGTCCCAGCTGTGTCCCCGCCCAAGGCCTTGCGCACCTCCACTGGAGGGGCAGTGTGAGAAACAGAGAAGACCTTAATGTTGTGTAAACTCTCTTCAGCAATAGCTAGAGCATGGGTGTGTTATCAACACTGTTTTGGTCTGAAACAAAACATAGCACCCTATGAGCTGCTACGTAGAAAATTAACTCTATCTCAGAAAGCTTTTAACAGTTCTCAGTTTTTTAGTTAGTTTTATTTTCTTGTAATCACTTTGTAAATTGGTAAATCATTGTTTAAGCATTTCCTCGACTTAGATTTTGGAGATATTGAGATATTGGAGCTATTCCAGCAAATTATTCACTTAAAGAGGAGTATGAGATCAGGAATTCAGGACCTCATAGAATTCATTGTGCTAATACAGACCTGTTTAAATTTCACCCTTGTAAAAACCTGAGGAAAATAAGTAAATTAAATCTCTCATAGACCATAAAACATGAAAAAGAAATCCATGAAGTTTTGAAAAAGATAGAGCTATTCTACTTTTACTAAGGTCTTAAAACTCTTGCGTTAATTTTTTTGTTTTAATCAAACATTTAAGGTAATTCGATGATCCTGTCATAAAGTATAGAATAAGAAAGTTTTCAGGGTAGGATCTGGGATAGGCTAGGATAAATTCTTGGAACCAGACATTTGATTTCTTGTCTCAATAGACAGAGTACTGTGCACATTTCATCCCTTCCTCTATCAGGTAATTTGTAACTGGTCATCTTTTGCTCTGCAGAGAGACTCTGCAGGCAGGGTCATATGCAATTGATGTTACCAATTACCTCATGGTTAATGGACATAAAAGGTGGCTAGGGGGAACATGCTAGCTAGCTAAACATGGGTGTGTTCACTCTTCCTGCTGAAGGAACCTAAGACTCTTGTGGTGGTCAGGCAGCCATCTGTCAGGTAAGACAGTGCTGGCCTCCGTCAGATCAGTTTCAGGTAGTCCTTGGAAGGTCTCATCTCTGAACTTCCTCAATTGCTCTTTTGACTCTGTTTGTTTTCTTGGAGCTTCATAATACGGTTTTATGTTGGTACGACTGGAATCGTACTGTTGTTTGCCAATACTGTTACTCTGCAGTGTCGCTTTTTTGTTTGTACTTCTGTGTTGCATGTCTTAGCTTTAGTCATCTTCTTGCTGAGTAAAGTAGCACATAAAGCTGAGCCAAGTACTGGTACTCAAACCAGTACCTCATAAAACAGAACACAGTGCAAAGATTTCTGATATCCCAGGCCAGGTGTTAAGAAAAAGGAAGCACACCAAACTGAGTTTTGACCACTATGTGATACTTAGCCTACAGAAAGAAGGCTGAAATTAGGAATGTTAAGTCCAAGACAGCTGTATCCTTTAGACTAAGCAGTCGATTCGGTGGGTATGTACAGCTTTATATGTGGTCAGAATACAAATCAAGCTGTGAAAATATTCATGACCAGTTCTTTGTAATCTTCAAAAGAGCAATGCCTTTTTATTTTTGTGCATACTAAAGCACACAAAATGAGGTCTTTTCAGACTACAAAAATCTTTTTGTTCCTTAAGTGGGAGAGCTCTATCACTTGATCTGCTCTATTGTACTTGATTCGGAGAACTATTTAAAACTTCTTACTGAAATAACAGGAAAGGCCAAATCAGAAACATCTTGTTCTGGCTGTACTCTCAGTGTTGCCACCCTACTGATGTAAACACGAATGAGAAGAACCTGTGTCAGGAGTACAGTCACAATGAGGATGTTGGTTGAATGAAACTTTATTTGGCACCAAGCATTCGTACAGCAGCCAAACTGCTGAATCGTGGATGACAGGACGAGGAGACCCCACCAGAAAGCTGGCAGAACTGGCCCAGGCAGCAGGTGATGCCTCAGTAATATGGACAAGTTCACTTAGTGCATGTGCTTACATGAAGTCTGATTTTTTTAAAACGATCTTGTTAGGTCTTTTGGCTGTACAAGAAGAGATGTCACAACCACACATAGCAGACACGTAGAAGGGAACACACCTCGAGCAATGCTATTACAGCTTTTATCAACAAATATTTCATGTCATGCAAGAGTTATAGCAGTAGAATTCTCTAGTTTAAGGGTAGTCCATTGACACACAGAAATGAAAACATTAATTGTTTCTTCATTTGTATCTAGCAAAAAAAAATGCAGAGCACAGACACAATTTGACTACACAAAAGAGAACAGAGGAAAAGGAAGGATTTCAGAAAGGGAGGGACCACATTTTTTATGTAGGAACTACTTTTTTCACTGATTGAAAACAAGTAATTACCATCCACTCTATGAGAAATGATGTGTAATGGAGGAGGGAATTCCAATCCTAAAACTGAAGGGAACCAAGGTCACGAGAAAAAAAAGGATATATGTTTCTTTCCTCACATAACTGAAGGATGATTTTTTTGGGGGAAATCACGAATTAGCAAATGCAAAAATAAAAAGATCAGGCAGAGAATACTCAATTCTGCAAGAAAGTAAACAGAAAATAAACACAGAATAAATGCCAGATCAAAACTACAGAGAGCGTATCAAAGAGGAACCATATAAAGCAGGCAAAATTACCTGTTGGAAATCTGCCTCAATTATAGGTGAGTTGTACTGGTTAATGTCCAGCTCCTAAAGATAATTTTACTAGGGTATAGATACTTGAAACAGTTAGGTATTAGCTTGTTTTAATATGGTTTGTGGCTGGCATATACATGGAGAACATAGTGCTAGAATGCCTCAGGAAAATTATAATCCACTGTACTGGTTATCAACGCAGTAAGAAAACAAGAAAGGGCAAAGTCGAAAGAAAGAAGTTAAAGAGCAAGATAAAGGCTACTGAAGACAAAAATCCTACCTGAAAAATGCAAAATCAGTCATCAAAAAAGATCACAAAGGCAAGGAAAACAAGATCCTTAATTTTCTTTACGCATTCTTTCTACTGTTTGGGGATTCTCTATAGAGAATTTAAAAATCTATCATATTTATTGTTGGTTTGTGCCCAGCTCCTCCAGAGCATTCAAGAGCCAAAGTTCTGATTAGAATTTCAAGGGAAATGGGACTCCAACACAGGTACCAAAACACCTTAGAGAACATAAGGCTGAGGTGGCGGGGAGCGGAATGTTTATGCAGTTCCTTTTTTTTCTGTTGCATTATAATTTTCATGATAAAGGCTTGATCTTAGAACATATGTATTTTTCACTTAATGAGGTTTGCAACATCTATGGTGGATATCAAGTTTCCTGAAGTGCATAGATTGCCCTGGTTCCAAACATCTACAGATTTCAGACATAAGTATCTCAAAATGGAAGAATTTTTTGCTTTAAACAATGTTTCCCTCAAAGATAACCTCATTCTCTTTGTAGTACATAATATATTTACCTTTCAGGAATTCTAAGATTCCAGCTGAAAAGATAACCATCTAAGTTGGCCTTTACTGAGTGAAACAGTACATAAGCAGTACATAAGTGGAAGTCACCTGAAACAATTAGTCTTTCTGATTTCCACATCATCATTTAGTTTAGGTGAGTCAATGTACTACTGAATACAGAAGGTCATCTGTGCATTGCAATTTCAATTTTAATTCATGTTGCTATTTGTAATGAGGGATGCATTTGATGTAGATTCAGGTTTAGGTGATGCACTCCCTTGATTCAGAGGCAATCAAGAAGTGTACAACACCTGATAAAAGACCACCTAACCTATTCAGGATAGACCCATATAGCCAGGAATTTATAAGTAACACCACCTTAAATGGAGATGAGGCTTTTCTGACCTTTTTTTTTAGTATCCAGTACAGAATATCCTAGCAGTTGTATGAAGTACATGACTCTTAGTGGGAATAAACAGCTCAAAAATGACCTTAAAAGTACTGTCACAAAATCACAGCCTGCTGTTTGCATAGGAGCCTTTTTCCTCTGTAAGACTGGCAGTAGTGCTTGATGCTTTTAGTTACCCCATGAATGGTCCAAGAGCTCTCAGTGGCACATTTGACAAACTGCTTATAACATGCAAAAAATCTGTAGATGCCTTCTACAAATCAGTCCTCAGTGCAACTGATTATCAGGAAACAGGCATCCAGGCGCCAGGGGTTTGTTTGGCTCTTCTAACTCTTTGAAATGTGCAGAAGCTCCTTCTCCCACACCCCAGACCACCTTATTCTTTCACTTCGGTGCTTTCTCCTCAGCAGAGGTGTAAATGGTTTTGACTGCCTCACACTGATGCCAAAGTGGATTTAGACAATGATGCTGTCAGCTATTGCTATGTTGAAAGTCATTCAGAGCAAATGTATTATTTTCAAGTGATATGGAAACAGTGAAGAAGAAATAATTCATAAGCATACAAAACTGGAGGTGATTTCCATAAATTTTTCAGCATGCACAGCACTGTGATCTTGTCAAGTGACTGAAGAATACACATGATTTGTCTTTACCTGCATTCCTTCTGAAATATGATTAAAAGAAATGTGACTTCTATTAGCTGTTGCACTCTGTTCATAACAGCCTATGCCAATAGCACCTACCTGAGTCCTGTGAAGAAAGAAATTAATTTTAAATGCAATGGCTCAAGTGACCTTAAAACACTTCCAATAAACATAAGTTTCTCTTGGTATTTGCCTACCAAGGACATTCTTAGTAAGTGTGTTCATCATTTGAAAAACAAATGTTTGCTATCATATTCCTGCAAACAAGCTAATAAAACATTAAACAAACAAACAGACAAACAAATTAATAAAAATGTGGAAAAACATATGGGTAGAGAATTTCTTCACTTTAAATATATTTGAAGCTACTTTTCTGTGCATTCAGAGTTCATCATAAATCTATGTTTTGTTTTAGTGTGAGACAATGTAGACAATTGCAATTGTCTGTCTTATTGTGTGGCAATGACTTTATTCTCAAATTATTGCAATCTGATACATGTTACATGTTCCCATTTTCCTTGAAGGATCTAACGGTCAGTGAGGATAAGTGTAAGATATGTATGAACTGTTTGGGTTTCCAAAAAATTAGTATATAATAGCTACTGAGATTTCAAAAAATGTCTACAGTAGAGCAGTATCATGAATCTAATTCAACAAGTTAACAGTACCTATACCTTATACTATACTTCTACATTACTTGGGACCATTACCAAATACCAAGAGCTGCATAAGCTAAGACATGCTGAGAATTTGTTCCTTCTATCTGGAGTGTCTCATGGCAGTGACAGCTCCTCAAAGAGTATGCACATCAGCATAAACTTGTGCCTTGACCCTGCTCCAGTCTCTGCCATAACAGTACTGCAAGAGAGAATGAGAGAAGGATGAAAAGACTATCAACTAAGGTAGAACTATGACCATAAATAGAGATTTCAAAAGCAACTAAAAGTATTTAATGAGGCTTTAAATAATGTGTTTGTTATCTACTTACAGGGATTTTAGCACTGTCTTAATTCTGAACATAGGGCTTAAATAAAGTCACAATTCAAATGACAAGTTCTTCTCGCTCCTCTGAATTTTTAAACCATGTAAGAGAAAAATTCAACTGGTGTTTCAGATTCAGGTACAGGGCTTGTTTTTCCTTAAGAACTTTTTTAGCAATAAAACTTTGGTAAAGTTCTGTGTCATTCATTCAGTTTTTATTTGAATATTTCCCGAAGCTGCCATAACTGCAGCACCCCATTGCAAAGGCAAGACTTCTAGGGAGAGCGCTCAGATTAAGACTGAAGGGTATGTAAGATAAAATAAGCAATAGAAAAAGAGTGAAGGTGAGTACATGATGGCAAAGAGTGTCAATAAATTTATTGCTGCTTTGCTGTTCCACTTCCAAACGGAAGCTGTACTAAATTACATTCAACTTCAGGTCTTGTGAAAAAATGCGATCATTTTAGTTTCTGAGATAATTAAAGTAAGACTAATGCATTTGAATCCTTTTTGAAGATGGAAGCAACTCTCCCAGGGCTTGTCTAATATTCTGGTTGAATGATTTGTATTTCATATTGGTATATAAAATGTGAAAAACATTAAAATAACTGTATATCAGAAAAAGATCTAAGAAAAACAGAATCACTGAATACTTGGCCCAGGCATGAGTTTTTACATATATTCTGTGAAAGAAGTTACCATATTTAGTTTAAATCTTTTAAACAGTAGCAACAGTAGATATATTCTAACCAAAGCCTCAAAAATGATATTAAGGACTTTCCAGAAAGTAATTCAATACCAGTGAAGGAACAGCTGCTGGATTTCTTTGGAAAAGCTTTGGCCTATTCAAAGAGAAACAATACAACTTTAGCATTGTCATTAACTTCAGAGAGGTTCTTTGATGATATCTGAGAGGAACTAGAAGCTTTGAAGCTGAACGGTAGAAAAGATGTGTATGAATTGTGCTCTGAGTATGCTGTCATTGCACTGTTATTGCCAGAATTTATTGTAAGAGGTGACCTTAGAAGGAAAGTAACTTGCCTTGCTGTCAGAAGCAATCTTTGTAGCAATATATGGAAATTCAATAGATTCTACAAATCCACAAAAGCTGATTAGTCGGGATCTTGAAAGTGTTTATCCTGAACCTAGCACTCCATCTGATCATTCGGGTCTACTAATGGCAAAAACGTGGGTTCACAGTGATTGGTTGAAGAACCACAAAATCAAAGACATGGATCCAGGCATTGCGCTACAAATAACTTTCCTTCCCTGTAGACCAAATTTACAAAACTTGTACTTTTTATTAAGATGACCAGTATTAATAACTATGGTGTATAAAACCAGTAAGCTAATGACAAGTCTCAAAACAAATAAATAAACAAATCCACTAAACCACTCCAAACAAAATTAAAAATCCTCAAGCAAAACATTGCAAAAAATACTTGGTCAAATTAAAAAGCAAAAAATAAAAGAAAAAGAAAAAGAAGGAAAAGCAATCCCTCAAATACAATTTAAAAGGACTCTGAGAAGAAAGAGACACTTGCTATATGACAAGCAGAGTCTCTGTTTATGTTTTTGTTACTTTGTGCATGATTTAGGGCAAATGTGTGCTGCAATTTCTCCAGTAATAAGACTGAGAAAATGACAGTTGCCTCCTGTGTACAATGCTTTTGTCCCTGTGGGCTATTACATGCATTAAAATACACAGGAGATACAGGAGATAGGTGACTTTTCTATAGAATTCTTGGAAGAATATTCAAAATAAGCAACTTTTTTTACAAACAGAGGGACTTAAAAATATATTCGTATACATTGCAGTTGTATTGGCATTCAATGGTCTGCAAGTAGAAATTCTCATTAAGTTGTCTCTTCAAGGCAGTATTAGACAAGAAGAAGGGTTTAACTAAGAGCAATGGTGGAAATGGACATTGACCTGAGCTTCATTTGGAAACAGAAGAAAATAAATCATGATGTCTCATCATGAATAATGCTTTCTCCACCCAGAAGGACAGATACTGGCTTAAACCAGACAAATATACTGCAGAGAAAAAAGGGAAAAAAGGGAAGTTTGAGAAAAAATGTATTTATATTTAAATGATTTTATCGACCCACTAGGATACCTTGGCAACAGGGCTGATGACTCAGGACATAATTGCTCATTCCATGTCATACACTGCCCCTCAGGATGAGTTGCTCAGAGTGAAAAAGTAGATCTGGGAGAGGTTCGGGTTCTGATTAGGGGAAGGGCATGATCAAAGTCACAATCACATATCTCGACCAAAACAATTGAAGCTGAGCAAAGCTTCATATAAGCAAAGTGTCACTGATGTGTTTTTTCACATTTAACTGCCTCTCTCCCTATCTCAGTTCCACTCACTGGCTTACAATTCAGCTCTATTCATTGCTTCTTAGCAACTTGTAAGTGACTGTGGTCTTCCTTGAGGGGTCAATGGCAAATGTGATCTCAAAAGAATTGTCCAACGGAGATAATAGCTAAGTTTCAAAGCTAAAGGAAAACATACCCCAACTACCTTTTGAAAAGTGCCTCTCCAGCTCAGAAACTCTTTGCTGTCCTTCTCCACGCAGGTTTCAGTGCTGAACCTTTACTGTTTTTAGGAAGACAGGTTAATCTAAGATTCCTTTCCATTGGGTTTTCAGTTATTCCTTATGCCACATCATTGCACCCTAGGAAATCTTGTAAATTGTCTTAACTTTGTATATAACAGAGGCTAGTTTTCTTTTGACAGTTAATAAACTAGATGACACCTGAACCTACTGTTCATTAGTCATTGAGAAGGTATCTTTTCAAACCGTTGACGGTTAAGTAAGCCTGAATAGAAATCTTATTATTAGGATTTGTGCTTCTCTCTCCCACATGGGGTTTTGCAAATGTCCCCTAGGAAAAAACCTAGCCTTCTCACAGGGAGCAGAGATATTATTCAGAGCTTGTTTCTTAGACTTAGAAGTAGTGGGAATTAGTTTTAATGGCAAAGTTCTTTGGGGGAAACTTAACTTAGTACTCTCCACACTTCATATATGTAATTTAAAACTGCTCTGTCAGACTCCATAAATGTTATTCCTCTCAGAATTTGGGCTGGATTTGGCTCTTAAAATACCTGAATTTACTCATGGAAGGTCTTGAAAATATGATTGTATGGAGTAGGTCACTGTCCTGATATTTTTTTAAGTAGAATTCTTACGTGTCAGTTCAAGTTGGTCCACTAGGAACTTACATGCCCAGAAATTCAAATAGTACTTGCACATTTTTATTACAAGTTGTTATTGACAATACAACCTTCATCTCAAAATGAGGTGTTTTTGGTGACTCGGTGCCTAGTATATTATGCCACAAAAGTTTTTTGTAGTCACAGTGAAAATGACAGCTTAATTAAACTACTTCCAGATTCCTTGTTGACTCAAAATTTGAAGTGCTAGTGGGCATAA
>VYZM01008932.1:92834-104150 GCA_013398915.1 Dromas ardeola
TTTTTCCTTTTTTTTCTTCTTTTCCACATGAAAATGCATCTTCAGAGTCCAGCACTGTATAATGAATAACATAAGCAGTCGCAGTATTATCATACATTCATTAGTATAACAATAATAATGTTTCCTGATGGTTTCAGGAATTTGTTTTAGCCTCAGACTAGTCGAAGTACCTCTGTCAATATTTAATCTGTATTGACTCATGGCTTGATTACAATGCATAATGCTGAATGCATCAATCTTCCCATAAAGCCTGGCTTCTGCTGCTGACAAAACCCTATTGATACATTTGATTCATCCTGACATTGCAAAGCTGAAAAACAAAAACTGCTGAGATTTTCACTCTTTATAAATTTGTGTATATTATTACCCTGAAAGGACACACAGCAGCATCCCACTAGGTTAAATACTGCTTCTGTTTGTCCTTTTTTGTTTCAAATGCAAAAATGAAACAAAACAATAACAAACATACAAAAACATGTAAAAGTCTAGAAATAAGATTTAAATTGTATCTTCTCTTGTGAACAACTTCTCCTTCCTCACAGAAACCCAAAGTAAACCAATAAAAACTCAAAGCTTTTAATATTTGTTCTGGCATTAAAAAATTCTTTCCAGCAAAACATCTTGGCATGTGCTTAACTTTGTAATATTATAAAGTCCTTTGCTGAAGAGATATATGTTTAGGTGCTAAAAGCTTTTGTTGGGCTGTGTCCAAGATTACTTGCTGTTTTATAATCTGAAGTATTATAAATTGATATATTTGTTTGCTGTCTTTTTTAAAAAAGGAAAATACAAATTCCCTATCATAGAAATGCACTTCTGAATTTTATGCATATAATATTTTCCCTTTAGAGGTTTAATATCTAAATCCAGTTAATTTGTATGAAAAGTAATACATACGTTCACATGAATATTGAATCACACAGTTCATCAGAGTATGTCTGTTCTAGGGTTTGTATTAGATAGTTAGTAGATGGGAGAGTAGATGGTGGTAGTCTGAAAAATGCTAAAATCTGTTGCATGCAAGTATTAATAAATATAGAACTGATTTGTTGTAAGACAAATAAATTCAAATGGCCACAGGTTAAAACAAACAGAAGATGATGAACTTACAGCCACAAGACATACTTGAAACAAATGTCTCAGACTTAAAATAGACAATTTACATGTGTCTTATGTATTTATCCTTACAGAAATCATATTCAAATATACGGCAATTTCTCCTTAAGAGAGCAGTAGATTAAACAAAATGCATCCCCACAAGTGTCTGCATCCAAGCTCTTGCTGTAGCAGATGCATGCAGAAACTCTGGCAGAACAAAGAAGAGCTGGTACATCTATCGCCGTTGAGCAGTCATAAATGGATAGGCATCTTCTCTGTTACTTTCACATCTTTGCTACTTCTACATCTTTGCTTAGAAAGTATAAGAGCAGGTTAGAGTCACAGATATGTTTCCTATTCATTACAACATAATTTTATGGTAGGTCATAGAAACCTACAGCAATATATAAAATCAAATAGTTAGAAATAACTCTTAAGGACCAAATATCAGATCTTGAAAACAAATCTGGAGTACAATTGTTGTTACTTAGTAAACGTGCACTGCTTGATATTCATTTTTCAATAGTCTTTTTCTAGGAGTCAGTTCTCCTTTGGCTGGCATCCCATATAACTTCATCGACTCAGATGTGATTACATATATGTCAACTCAAAGTTGAAGACTGTGTTTGGCCCAAGATGTCTATGGTACATATCACCAACTAGTGTATATCAACTTAGACTGACCAGCTTTGACTTATACTAGCTCAGAGACTGTCCTTTATTTTTGTATTTCATTTAATTCTTGACTCACCTGAGAGTAGTGATTGCACTCACCTCAGCAGATTTCCAATCAGCACTGCATATTTGATTAAGGGTCTGAAATTAGTAATTTATAACAATGACTCTTCATTGTCACATTGTCTGCAATATTTCTGTTTTCTCCAGTAAGGAGAGACATTATTAAAAAATCATGCTTGTACAGTCAATCTTACAATTATAACGATGCTTTCTTGTCTACTGGCTTGATTTCTAGTTTAGGCATCAATAGATAACACTTTGTAATGTCACAAAAAACAATGACTGTAAGGGTACTCTGACACATTAATATTTTTTATTGTCATAGTTTACCATAGGAAGGGTCAGGTTGTCATAAGAAGGGTCAGGTTGTGGCGTGCTCGTACGTACCTGATTAACTTCCCGAATTGTAAAGAATCTGTTTCTTTATATTGTCCATACTTTTCTGCTTTTAGACTTGCGACTATTTGTTTCTGAGTCTACACATCCCTGAAGACACAGGGGTCCTTAGAGTAAACACAGTAGCACAAAGACAAACAAAGGACAGTACATAAAATCTATGACTATAACAGCAAAAGGTTCAGATGTAAAGATAACAGCAAACTATTGTCAGCTGTTAATTTAAAGAAATAAATAATTGAATATTTTTACTGTCTTTCAGAATACTGGGTAACAGTTCATTGTCAAGGAATCCCAACACTTTTCAAGTCTCCCCCTTAGTAGCTCAGGACGTCTGATTCACATCTGTGACTAAATGTTGTAGTCTAGCCCTCAGGGGTAGGCTGCCTGGTCATTTTCACATGTGGATTTTTCCAGCTGTACTTTGTTAGCTGGGTCCTTCTTAACATTGTGAAGAAAGCCCTACATAGAAATAAAAATCTCCCTGTAGAAGTTGGGTTGAAAGTGACTTACAATTTATCATAGGGGTTGCCCTGGCAGCACAATCTGGGATCTCAAGTGCAAAACAAAGTTCTCCTCCATGAGCAGCGTGAAGTATGGGTACACTTTTGTATTTCTGTAAGTCTCCACTTCTTGTCTCATCATGGTGACTGATGATCTCAGGCTGAGTCTGTCAAAAGGCCATGCTGTAACACACAAGCACTAGAATATGAAGAAGTCCTTACTTGCCTCCTTTGGCATCTAAGAAAGGGTGACATCTCAACATCTCAGACTACAAAAGATTTTGCTCCACACAAAAGGATCTTCTAATTCATGGTGAAGCTACCTTAACAAATACACAGCTCATGCTCAGGACAAAGACGCAGGCCTACATGCTTCTCTTGCAGAACAGCCAGGTTATCCTCATACTGCAGCAAGCAAAAAATTTAATAGCAGACCTGTCTTATTTTGAAAATAATCTACATTAAACCCATGAAGAAATAACAGTGGTTATCAAAGTGGCACACTTCATACGCAACAGCTACTACAGTAAGGAACTATTTATTTCCACGGTATGAAATAAAACATGTATATGAATACAAATAGTTTATGCAGTGAATAGACTATTATATCACCAGCTCTGGGTAAAGAATTAACCACTGTAAAAAGCATTTCCTCTTAGTGAGGGTCTTCCAGAAAGACTAAAACACCAGGGGCAAACCTGGGGCTGGTCATTATTAAGACTTATATTAGGACTTACTTCTGTGAGTGAAAATACCTTTTCTTTGTTACTAGAATGTATTAGTCCTGGTCTAGAGTAGCTGAAGTCTCTACAGGAAACAAGCAGCGTGGTTTAAAAAAAAGTGAAGGAAGGCAGGATTTTTTAAGTAGAATTTCCACATCCTTTGAACTTGAAAAATGTGACTTTACTGTAATCAAGGGTTAATATGGCATGTAAAACAGAGTGAAGTCTTATTCCTGCTCAAGTTAATGGCAAAGTTACTCCTCATCCACAGAGTTAAATTTTCTCTCAAAGTTTATCGTCTCATGTTCCCTGAATGTGCTGTGAACTGTGTGCTTCAGAGAGGATGACTGCTTCTCCTGGTAAAAATACTTCATTATGACTGCAATATACATATTCCAACTAGGAAGCCAACTAACTACTTGTTTTAAGGTGTCTTTATGAGGTTAAGGTTGAATATTCACTGCAGCTCTCACACAGGAATTCGTGGCATTTATAGATTTTCCTGGAGCTTGTTCTTGTACTTCAGGAACACAGTGATAAGCACAGTGAAAATAGGAGAGGGTCTTTATGGAGCTTTTTTCTACCTTATCCTTATAATGTTACTGTTCTCTGAATCTCAGGAACTGAGCCACTTGGCACTGTTTGCTGATGAAGTAACAAAGCACCTCATGCTTCAGGAAGGAGAGTTAAATTTTAAAGTGGTAACTACTTGGGAATATCCAGAAAAATCGGGAAGAATGTAATTTATCTTAACTCAATTATTTTCTTCACAAATAAATGAATGTAACAGAAATATATTTGCAAAGATAATCTTTTAATTTATACAATTAACATTGTAATTGTGAAATACATTTTTAAAAATAAAACATGATCTCTAAATTAAGGGTTTCTACTTATCAGTACACTGCAGTATCCAATTTGCATATAAGGAGCCATTTATACAATGTCATCTCAATTGCTGACAATTTACTTTATTTCTTGCAAATTATCAATTTAAACAATTTGAATATACATTGGTTCACTCTAATGTTCTTAACTTGTGTTTCATGGTCATAAATGCACTTGGCAAAATGTTTTCTGAGGAATACATATTTATTTTCAGACAGAAAGAACTGCTGCATACACAGAGTGTGCTCATGCAACATATAGGTGTCTGGGAAAGTCCAGGTTTTGGGGACAGATGATCTGGTAAGAATATAACCTGGACCCAAAAAAGATTAGTAGTTATTGAGGGGACGTAATTTTTACTGATACCTGATGAGATGGGTGACGGAAGGCCAGGGATATCCTGTTTCAATACGGACAGTGCTGTCTAGGCTGCCCAAAGCATGGGCTGAAATGGCATGCGGGTGAATGCATAAGCATTGGCAGCACAACACACACTAGAACTTACTGATATTTGCTTGGATTTTAGGAAGTTCTGACACTTAAAAAAATTATGGAATTATCCAAAGCCTGCTGAGACCAAAAAGAGTCTTTTCTAAGGAAAATGAACAGGAATTCATCATATTCCTTCCATATAGAAGGTTCTAATGCTACCTCAGTGAATTAAAATAGAATAAATAGAATAGAATAGAACAGAATAGAATAGAATAGAACAAAACAAAGCAAAGCAAAGCAAAGCAAAACAAAACAAAACAAAACAAAACAAAGCAGAATAAAATATTTCAGTTGGAAGGAACGTACAATGATCAACTAGTCCAGCTGCCTGACCACTCCAAGGCTGGCCAAGAGTTAAAGCATGTTGTTAAAGGCATTGTCCAAATACCTGTTAAACACTGACAGGCTTAGGACATCAACCACCTGTCTAGGAATCGCATTCCAGTGTTTGACCACTCTCTCTGCAAAGAAATGGTTCCTAATATCAAGTCTGAACCTGCCCTGGTACAGCTTTGAATGAATCCCACACATCCCATCAGTGGATCCCAGGGAGAAGAGCTCAGCACCTCCCTCTTCACTTCCCTCCTCAGGGGAGCTCCTTTTCTCCAAACCAGACAAGCCCAGAGTCCTCAGCTGCTCCTCACAGGACGTGCATTTGGGATGAACAGAAAACAGCTCAAGCAAAACCTCCCCTGAAAGCAGAGCTGACTGCTGTGGAGAAAGAGACAAATCTCATTATTCAAACCTAGATACTTATGTTGAAGAGGGACAGAGAAAATATCTGAGGTCATAGACCTGTGCTGAGGGGAGATCCTTCTTGGAAGACCTCATGCTCTTTTCTGCAGATGGAGGAATGCTGCAGTAGCTTGTGTATGGCTAAATATGACCACCCTTGTTTGATTCAGACCAACAGACTTGCAAGTGTACCCACTAAAGCAGCTGAACCAGGCTTGAAATGTACCTGCAGTGGGAAAGCAGATGAAATGATTGGTTTCATTCAGCAGCACAAAGAGAGGGGAACAAAGCAAAAGAAAAGATGCGAAGCTGATAGAATACCCAGTATACCAGGATGCAGATTTAAACTTCCTGGTTTTCTTCTGAAAAAGTCAGTTGCTGAAGAGAAATGGAAGATTGTAAAGGTAAAACATCAGACAAGAAGGACAATTTTTTTAAAGTATGCAGGAGTCATGCTTATACTGGTAATTGGTATGTGAAATACAAGTGATTTCCATCCTGTAGCCCAAAGATGCCTTCATTTCCACAACAATGAACACTGTAGATTCTGAGAAAGTTTGCATAAATGTCTTACTTAAATTAACACACCAAGGAATCTGCAATACAAATTAAAATGAACTCTCACCACTTTGGTTCAATAATTTTTTCTTTTTTTTTTTTTTTTATTTATTTTATTTTTGAATGGGTTTTATGCTTAAACTTTTTATTTTTAGTAGTAAATTTTTATATATTTTTATATAATCTTTAATGACTATATTTGTCTGCAACTTCTATTATTTTAAAATCTGATTTCGGGAATAGCTTATTCTTATCTGCCAAATGGTTATAATATTTCACTTTATTTATCCAGGTCTTGGGAAATAGAAATTCGAAGGATGACACAACTTTGGTTTCCCAGGAAGACAAAGAAGACCTAATTTGGAGATGATTTAGCTGTTCAGAAAACTGTGTTAAGTTCTCAAACACTTTTTTCAAATCACTCTGTAGTACTTGTTCAAGGCATGACAAGACTGGCAGCTCTAAAGCCTCAGCTTAGAATCTTTGTTAAGATATGGAGAACGAGTTTCAGCCCCTTCAGCCACAATGCAGGTAACCTATGTAAAAAGATGTTATGAGAAACTATGCCTCGAGCTAAAGCCTACTAAGACTGTTACTTGAATTTCTTTTTTTTTTTTTCCCCCGACACCCCTGTAAATATCCTAGTGTTTCTGGAGATCCCTGGTCAGAATACATCAAAGCTGGAATTTTGTGACATGGACCAGACTTGATATGCTAATTATTCACATCCTGGAGCACCCCTACGACAGAGACAACCAAAATGAATACTTATAACTTATTTGCTTATGGTGATGGCCAAGACCCAGAAATGAGTGTGAGAAATGCTGATGGCCAAGCATGCCTGACACTGGGGTATATTTGCAACAGTAGAGATACTAGGAGCGAAAGGAAAGCAAAGAAGAACAAATCATATGTGTAAAGAAAGCAATCATGAGAGCCAGCCAAGGTGGTGATAAGGAGAAGAGGATAACAGCCCTGAGACTTTAGGACTGGAGCCAACCTTCAGGAGTTGAAGATCAGACTGAAATAGGTGCCAGACCTCTGAAACCTGATCATGTCAGGCTTCCCATATCTTTGGCTGAGATGAGGAATAATGTCAGAGGATCAACATTTACTCTGTTGAGTTCTGAGGCTCAGTACTGATTTTTTAATTTACTGATTTTTTTTTAATTCCCTGCAGCAGTTATTTTCTCCCTAAAAGTTACTGTGTCATAAAATTACTCATAGTTATAAATTGTATTGATTCTTTTCATAACCAGCTGAAAATAAAGTATATTTGTAATTATACCTGCAGTTCACTCCTGTTTATAGTCTTTTCTTAATCCAAAATCATATATGAAACCACCTATTGCAGTCCTTGCAGTGCCTGTTTGTTGATCTCCAGTTGTTTTCCACATCACTGTTGCTCAGTTCCAGAAGAACCTCATCACTTTTAAAACATCTTGTTTCTCACATTCTTCAGGAAAGTATAAGCATAAAGGAAACGATTCAAATGTTCAAAACAGATGTGCTCCAATCAGTGGAAATCCACCCACAAGCTGCAAGTGGGCCTTCTTGAACTAAGTGGCATGATGAGAAAAGGATACTTGAGGTTCTTGGGTAGCTTGCGTGACAGTATGATTTTTTAAATGAATTTTTTAAAAAGGAAGACAAAAAAGAAAAGGTAACATCAGATTCAGTCACCCATCCTCATGCTCCATTCCAGAGCACGTTAGTCACATCATGTCCCCCAGGTGGGTATGACAGTAAAAGAAAATTAACTCTTGTCATTTAGTATCCTTGCTTTACCTCGCATTTGAGGCTAGATTGAACAACTAGAGCAGCAGATGCTGTTTCTGCTGCTATTGAAAATAAAAGCACTGTGTTGAAATTAAAGTGAAGGGAACAGTATAAGGTAATGAGATTATGCTTCCAGCTTCCCATGTGCGTAAAAAATACATGGAATTAGCCTAGTTCTGGGTATTTATATCTTCTTGTTTGAAGCTAACATACAGTATTCATGCAGAAGACTCAGGTCAATTCAGGCTTCACAACTTTAGCACGGAAACGCATCCTAGGGGATAACAAAAGTATTTCCAGGGGATTCATATGCTTTTATTTTGTACTTCTGATGAAAAAAAAGGAGATGCATAGTCACACAGAAATTCTACCTTTGCCCCTAATCACAGGGAATATAGTAAATGAACAGGAACAAGAAAGGGGAGAAATACGAAGGAACCTCCTCTAGTCACATAACATTCATAGATTTAAAAAAAAAAAAAAAAGCAACCGAATTAATGTGCCCAGATTTTTGTACACTAAAATCTGCTCCTACAGACAACTCACAGCACGTAACAAAAAATTTTTTAAATTTGTATACTGTCACATGAACAGAACATGAACTGTTGTGTCTTGAGAAGTTTGATTAGTTAGTGGTGATGTGGAGTGATCTTTCAAGAGGCAGCATAGAAGTAAAACTCATTTAATGAAAAGACAGTTTGATATTGTGAACTTTAGTCAGCTCGAATTTCTGTGAATTGTAAAAAGGAAACAGATTGAGATTACACTGATATTTTTAAAGTGGGGAAAAAAGTTTTAGAATTATTTGGTTATATTTTCTGTCTAAGTTAATTTTAACCTGACTTAGGTCCTGATAGGTCTTTTCAGTTTATGTTTCTCACTGTTTGTCAGTGTCCTCCATCAGATCTACAAACATACATCAGCAGTCAAGTAAAGGTACCCTAGCCTAACTAAAAAGGCTTGCAAAAAGTACAAGGAAAATAAAATATATACATACAGACCCTTTCTTGCACAACTCTTACATCCTTCTTATGCAAAGTCTGAAAAATACGAAGATCTGATCATTCAAAAGACAATCAGCAGAGAGCTCATGATTCCATGTGGACTGGTTTTTAGGTCCTCTTTCAGAGAATGTGCAGAAAAAAAGATCACAGCAAACCGAAGGAAGTAAAATTGACTTCTGAAACTAGTAACATGTCACTGTTTTTGAATAGTTTAGCAGTTTGTTGACAGTGGATCTGTTGACACCTATCACAGTGGTGTGGAGGCAAATTTCACTGCGGATGTTACGGGCCAGGGTGGAACTCACTACAGACACAATATACACCACCAGACAGCAAATCTGGCTGCAGGATGCCTGATATGGCCTAGTGCAAAAGTCTTTGCTTGGTGGGTTAATAACATAGGAGTGTATCTGGAAGAATGGGTATTAGCTATCATAAATTAGAATATAGTTACAAACGTATAGATATCTTGATCCATAGGTTGCAATTTGCTGAAATCTTCCCATTTTCTGCCCTTAGTAAAAACAGTATTTACTCAACGACATACATATCTCCTTAGAATAATTTAAAAATATCCTAACTTTGAGAATGGCCTCACCTATCCTTTTTTTTTTTTTTTTNTTTGTTTTTTTTTTTTCTCCAGAACGAGAATGCCGTCAACAAGCTGATACTATGCAATTTCATTGCCCCGGTGGAACTGAAGAGTCTACATTTCTTTGAAACTAATAGAATTATTTCACTATTGGATAACTGTAATTCCAGTCCAGGAATATTATTAAACCTCTTAATCTATGGTTGATATATGGTTGTTGAGTAGTAGAAAGACGCCCGAGTTCCAGGGTTCAAAAAATATATATGAGTAAAAAGCATATATACAAAACCAAGTACATCAAAATATACTTCCCAGTGCTTGCAAAGGAAAGATTCAATTTCTTGCAGATTTACCAGCACTGTTTCTGCCTTTTGCAGGCATTGAGAGATCGTATTTCCTTTGCACAACTGGGCATTAAAGGTCTATTCAAGAACATTCAATTAAAAAGCGAGTCTGATGCCCTCAATATGTTTGCTGATAGCTTGGGCTTACTTCTGTATTTGTCAGCAAAAATTTCACCCAGAATATGATTGCATATCTTTATAGCTTAACAAGGTTGTGTTTGTGTGCAATTATTGTAAAATTGAAAAAAGGAATTAATTATCTACATAGCCTACTATTTATAATAATCCAGCCTAAGGAAAGGTCTGTGGAGACTTGAAAGATAAATATTGAAAATTCTCTAATATTCTCTAATTCTGCTTACCTGTTTCCTATCTGAATTCTCCCATTTTCTCTTTTTTTTTTTTTTTCCCCCAAAGATTCAGATTACGTTTCATAGAATCATAGAATAGTTTAGGTTAGAAGGGACCTTTAAGATCATCAAGTTCAGCCATTAACATAACACTTCCAAAACCACCACTAAACTACGTCCCTAAGCACAACATCTACCCAGACTTTTAAATACCTCCAGGGACGGTGACTTAACCACTTCCCTGGGCATCCTGCTCCCATGCTTGATAACCCTTTCAGTGAAGAAATTTTTCCTAATATCCAATCTAAACCTCCCCTGGCACAACTTGAGGCTATTTCCTTTTGTCCTATCGCCTGTTACTTGGCAGAAGAGACCGACCCCCACCTCCCTACAACCTCCTCTCAGCTAGATGTAGAGAGCAACAAGTTCTTCCCTCAGTCTCCTCTTCTCCAGACTAAACGACTCATCAACGACTTGGATGAGGGGATAGAGAGCACCCTCAGCAAGTTTGCTGATGACACAAAGCTGGGGGGTGGTGGCTGACACACCGGAAGGCTGTGCCGCCATACAGAGAGACCTAGACAGACTAGAGAGTTGGGCGGAGAGAAACCTTATGAAATTCAATAAGGGCAAGTGTAGGGTGCTGCACCTGGGGAGGAATAACCCCCTGCACCAGTACAGGTTGGGGGCCGACCTGCTGGAGAGCAGCTCTGTGGAAAGAGACCTGTGAGTCCTGGTGGACAACAGGATGACCATGAGCCAGCAATGTGCCCTTGTGGCCAAGAAGGCCAATGGCATCCTGGGGTGCATCAAGAAGAGTGTGGCCAGCAGGTCGAGGGAGGTCATCCTCCCCCTCTACTCTGCCTTGGTGAGGCCACACCTCGAGTACTGTGTCCAGTTCTGGGCTCCCCAGCTCAAGAAGGACAGGGAACTGCTGGAGAGGGTGCAGCATAGGGCTACCAAGATGATTAGGGGACTGGAACACCTCTCTTATGAGGAAAGGCTGAGGGAATTGGGTCTGTTTAGTCTGGAAAAGAGACGGCTGAGGGGTGACCTAATTAATGCTTATAAATACTTAAAGGGTGGGTGTCAGGAGGATGGGGCCAGGCTCTTTTCA
>VYZM01008932.1:104280-115082 GCA_013398915.1 Dromas ardeola
CTCCAGAGGTCCCTTCCAACCCTATGATTCTATGATTCTATAAACAACCACAGTTCCCGCAGCTGCTCCTTTTAAGACTTGTGCTCTAGACCCTTTAACGTCTTTGTTGCCCTTCTCTGGACACGCTTCAGAAACTCAATGTCTTTCTTGTAATGAGGGGACCAATTTCCCAAATTCTTTTTCCAACATTTAATATGAAAAAAAAAAAAAGAAAGAGACGTTAAATCGCAGCAGAAAAGTACCTCATATATGAAAAAACCTTGTATTAACTAATTTACATTGTTGAAATGTAGCAAGCACAGAATTGCCATTAAAGAGTTATATATAATTCATAGAATGAAAATTTATTTGAGAAATCTCAGTCCCAACAGACATTATGAAAACAGAAAAAGATGGTTATTTCAAGGATTATAGTAGTGGGAATTATCTATTCTAAACTTTTGCAACATTTTCACCTTTCATTGTGAGTTAATTGTATTATGTTTCAGACAATTTTAACCAGAATTGTGGAAAAGTTTTTCAAAAGGATGACAACTGGTCCAGTCTCTTGCTCAAGGTGGAAATTCTACTTACACTAACATTTTGAGTCTCACCAAGCAAATTCTTCATAATCATTGTGACAGTAGGATAAATAGCAAGTTGTTATTTTAAGCGTGCACTAAATTTGATCCTCAAATGAAAGTGTGACTTAATGGAGACACGTTGACAAAGCAACCACTAAACCTTCACTGTGCATCACTTTTTAGCACAGGTGTTTCTCTAGATATGAAGCATTGAGACACTTCAGTCTTTAGTGACACTTGGAATAGTGCTTCAACTCATGTATACATATAGTGAAATTTGAGTATTTTCACTGATCTTTCACATAAAACAGTTAGACCTACTTAAATTTTCAAAGCCAAAATTGCTCTTGCAACCTATGGAATATTACATGAGGAAAGACAGGGAATTTGAGAGAGCATCATTTTTCTCTTTGTATGATTTTTTTTTTATTTTTAATTGACATGTTGTTTTCCTCCAGCATACGTAATAACACAGTTAGAGAATACAATTTTTTTCACATGGAGACACTAGTTTATACATTAAATAACTTTGTTATATTCATGGAGATCCGTGCCCATAAACACAAATACTCACATTCAATCTGTGCTGCTTCTCTCTCCTTAACTGTCTATTCATGAGTAGTTCATGGTTACTTGATATTTTCACCTCAACTATCACACATTGGAAAAGCTTTGATACTGACTAAACACAACAGAAACAGGGAATTCAAAGGGGATTTGCTGGTAATTTTTTTCCCCTTCATAGGAACTGCATCTATAGCCATGCAAGTCTTCATTAAATTGCATTTTATTTGCAAAATTTTGTCCAATACATAATTCAATTTTTCTGGACAAAATCCAGATGTCTAGGCAAATTCCCAAGCTGTTTTTGTGATAAAATATTGAATCAATTTAACTAGGCATTGACACATGGCTGGAATCAGGTAGTATTTTCTCTGTCTCCTGATTATGACTTCCTTAAAGGAAAAGGAAGAGCAGAAAATGTTTTGTCTTTATCTTTCAGAACTCTAAGGCTATGTTTTTACCACATGCATCATAACCTTTTAAAAAAATAAATAAAATGAGGCAAAATAACCTACCTAGTCTATTTCTTATATTCTTCATGTCCATAGCCTCTGTATCATTTATGTGCTTCACAGACCACCCTCGCCTTATTGCCAGTGAATCCATATGAAACTAGAGTATGGCTTATTATTGTTTTTAGTGATCATTACCTTGTTCATTGATAATTGACAATTAGAAATATGTTCACTCAGATTCCTCTTTTAAAGGCAGCAACAAAAGTGCAAAATCCTACTTGGAAATAGTGGTGCGTTTTTTCACTAATATTGTTCAATTCAAGTCTGCTGGTATGAGAGAATAATAAGCATAACAATTTAGTGTAATATTTGAGGTTTATTTTTAAGTGATGTCAGCATGATTTTTCAAAACTATTTCTAACACGTCTAAATTAATTTTTATAAATAGTCAATCTTCCAGCAGTTTATGAAAAAGGAGTTTGCTGGGACCAAATGCTATAAATCTTGCTTTATAATAAACTAAACCAGTTTTTATATTGCAACATATTTAATCTGTGCATGAGCGGGGTGCACTCTGGCTACACTTGGAAGAAGCTGACTATATGAAATACTGATTAAACTTAACTCAAAAGCATGGTATGGAGGCACTGTTTCACTTTCATGAGATAATTTTTCAGTTGATCAGCTTAACTTAAAGGACTGGTTTGCTTTCTTTGCCTAAAGTATTTACAAAATATTTTTGCTTGCCTTTTCAGTCATCATGTGCTTTACTAGCTTTACAGTGGTGGCTAGGATCAGATAATTACATTGTACTTCCATTTTTGTTGCTATTTTTTAAAAAAGTTTTCAGTTTTCTGACAGTTTATACCACAATAAACTTTGCAAATTATTAATTGGCCTTTTCTCAGTTTGTCATGGGTTTTGTTGAAGTTTTTTTGTCTCACTCTGTAAGAGGAAAATAATTTGAGCAGTAGGACCAGTTCTTTAGTGAGTGTTATATTTACACCAATTGTTCATCTTTGGTATTGATACCTAAAGGTACTTTGGCTGAGTAAGTTAGGTTTTGTCCTCCACCCTCCTCTCTTCTGTCTCGTGTGACTCAGGCTGCAGATACCACATGATCCCATTGCACATCTGAAAACTTCATTGTTCCATGAATTTACTCAGTGCCTCATGTATCAGTGTGTGTCCACAGGCTGACGTAAGTATGTCACATCTGTCAATTATTGCCCTGGTGTGATTCACTGTCAAGATTGTTTTTAAAAAAGTCTTATTGGCAAAAAGATGGAGACAGAAGCAGTCTTCCAGTGGGAAAGATTTACTTTAGAGAAGTTGGTTTTGGTTTACTGCCTAGACACTGATATTTGGCTTAGTATGTTTTGCCATATGACATCCTAAAGAAATGGTTTACATAAGGAATATTCCCTCCCCAACCAAGGAGCCGCCTGTCGATTGAATTGTGATGCAATTGGAAGGGTGTCACATGTTGGTTCATAAGAAATTAAAAAAAAAAGTATTTATAATAACACTTCAGTGGTTACATCTAACATTCCCAATACAGACAGGTGAATGCTATAATTCTGAGAAATTTTCAGGTATGACAAAGTAATGCTCATTTACCAAAAAAAAGAAAAAATCAGGATAGAAAAAGATTTTCCAGCAAGAAGCCCTCTTTATGGACTTTAAAATTGTATTTAACTGTTATTAGGTTGTCTATCAGTTTCCTTTTGTTTTGGAGAGGATATAGATTTTTTCTTCTTTGTATATAGAGAAAGAAAATCCTTAGTTTTTCTTCTCGGAAAAGAGGACCAGAGGATTTCATATTCCTTTCTGGCAATTTTAAACTGAACAGGTTTTAGAGACTGTTAGGAAGTAAAACCATGTAAGAATGCTTTATTTTATCTTTATTCAAATGTCAAATATACAAAAAAGACTAAACTGGTTTACTGGTTTCTAGGAGTTATAAAAGTTGATAAAGATAACATGCTTATTATTCATTTGCATACTATTCCTATTTTGATTAAAAGGTTTTTAGAGTTTCTCTTCTTTCTGCATGCAGTTGCACTTGTGAAACTCTATCCTTACCTCTCTCCACCCATGTGATTTTTACCTTACATTGACTATTGGAGATTACACCCCCAAAATACTGATGTCTATTAGTGATAGAGTTTAAATAGGGTAATTTTTTCTGTGGCAAACACTTTAAGCATTTCTCATAGATCAGCTGCAGGCATGGTGATCAACTGGTTTACTGTGAGCAATGCAGAAGGGATACCAGTTCTGTAGAGAAGGTCGTGTTCATGTGCAGAAACAAGTGGCAGCAGTGGCAATTGCATCTGGTTACCATAGACCACAGTCCAAGTTTTCAGCTCTGCTGTAACAGAACTGCCCTGTTTTGTCAAACAATTGGAAACACGAAAGTTTTATATCCCCTCTTCAATCCACATCATGTAAGGTGGTTCACAGAATCTGCTAAGAAAGATAACTTTTTCTATAGGCTTCCTATGGTTCCATAAAACAATTTAGAATCGTAGAACACCTTAAGTTGGAAGGGATCCATAAGGATCCAGCTCCCTGCTCCTCATAGGACTACCTAAAACTGAACCATACAACTAAAAGCATTGTCCAGACACTCCTTGAACTCTGACAGGCTTGGTGATTTGACCACTTCCTTGAGGAGCCTGTTCCAGTGGCTCCACCACGCCCTCAGTGAAGACCCTTTTCCTAATGTCCAATCTGAACTTCCCTGACACGGCTTCATTCCATTTCCTCGTGTCTTATCACTGGTCACTAGAGAGAGAAGATCAGCACCTCCGCCTCCGCTGTGCACCTTGAGGAAGTTGCAGACTGTGATGGGGTCACCCCCTCAGCCTTCTCTTCTACAAGGTGAACAAGCCAAGGGACCTCAGCCACTCCTCCTAAGTCTTGCCCTCGAGGCCTTTGATCATCTTTGTCACCCTCCTCTGGACACACTATTAATAGTTTGATGTCCCTCTTATATTGAGGTGAACAAAATTGCACACAGGACTCAAGGTGGGGCCACACCAGTGCAGTGTAGAGTGGGACAATCACCTCCCTTGCCCAGCTACCTCTGCTGTGCTTGATGCACCCCAGGACACGGTTGACCCTCTTGGGTGCCAAGGCACACTGTCAACTCATATTCAACTTGCCATCAACCCGAAACCCAAGATCTCTTTCCACGGGGCTGCTCTCCAGCTATATGCAATTTGCATATAGCTTCCCCCTTCCCCCTCCTCAACACCAGACTCACCAGCATCCAGTTTTCTGGATAAAGACATAATTAACAGGAGTTGTTATGACATCACGGACAGTTAAAAATGTCACCAGAGTACTCACTGATTATTTCAAGTGGAAAAACTCAAAGCTTCTTTGCTGTGTAACGGAGGAAGACACAGTCTTAATTTTCAGACACCTCTCCAGCTCAGCCTTTTTGCTCTAGCTTCACTTGAAGCTGTGGCTCAAGGTACTTCAACATTTATTTACACCCCAGTATAGCAAAAAGTACCATGCATACTCACTGGACTTTACAGATGAGGAAATAGTGTAAGGGTGAGTAAGACCTCACACACAGCCCCTTTCCCTCTTTTCATGATAGATGACTGCTCCACCAAAACAGGATGATATTTAAAAATAACTATTCTTTCCTGGTTAAAGACAATCCATTTAACTTATTACTGGCAAATGCACCAGTGTTTTCTTCATGGACTTTATGCTCATTATCTTCCTCCCTTGTCCTCCCCCCTGACCTGACTGATAAGAATGAAAAGTGGTTATTATGCATCCCAAAGCTATAATTAGAGCAAACACAGGAAGTATAAGAGATGTTTAATAGCTTTCTAAAGAGTTTCATATTAGCCTCAATGGGAGGAATGCTTGGTCAATGAATCAAAAACCTTTGTAGTCTCAAATTAACTGTCAGCTATCCCAAAATGCTCTAACAGTATTTTAACAATGTTCCTTTGCATTTATCTAGGAATACTTTTGATAAGATTTTAATTGACGTATTTACGAAAGCAGGTTGGCTTCTGATGACTATAGTTACAAGTAAATTATCACACAGATTGAAGTGTCCTATTTTCCAAGACACCTCATTCTAGAAAAGCTCTGTTTCTTTCTGTCTGCTGAACTGTGCAACAGCTCACAGACTCTCATCAGGTAGCTATCATTATGACAGAGAGTTTGCTGTGGCAGGTATCTAAAAAGCACTGCCAGCCAACAAAACTTTAAAAGTCACATTTCTAGAGAAATTCACTGAGTCATCATAATATGACAAGTGCATGATTTCTTTTTAAAACCTAGCAGCTATTGTAAAACACTAAAATTATAGACTTCATTTCAGTGAGATTGGGGGAGACTGAGATCTTTAAGAACAGAAAAAATTTAGATGGCAAGGATGGATAAGAATTAAATGGGAGAAAGTGTGGGGCGGAAATCCAGAAACAAGAAGAGCAGAAGAAAGAAAAAAAAATCCCAAGCACACAAACCCAAAAAAACCCCACCCGACTTGAAATCAAAATATGAAGTGAGATTGAACTGATACACTTTCATTACACTGGAGTGGAAGAAAGAAACATTTTAGTATAATTTAGAAATAATTCTGTGTCCATCCTGAAAATATAAAAATTATAACAACTTCAACATAATAAGCACTATCTTAGGAGGAAAATACCTAGAAGTTGGCAGGTTAAATATGTATCTTGATTAAATATGATGAATATATTATGGTGTTTCTATCTTCTGCCCAGTGTAAATACCAAAAATTTATAAGACCTTGCAAACTATCACACACCTTAAAATAAGGGCATTTCCTTTCATTGGATCTTTTCTTTTCTATTCCAGTTGGTTTTAATGGAGAAATCAAGTAGTACTACATACATTTAGGAAACGAGAGCTCTTCTCTATTGTCTTAAACCTTTTCTTCTGATCAACTTTTCTTGGCTAGGAAACTATTGGCCTGTAAAATTCAGACCTCCATTTCATGCCTATGCAGCATTGCATTTCTCTCATTTATCCAAATGGATAAGAAGGAAAAGTTGCTTTAACAAGAAGGTCATACAAAACTTACTTCAAGGACTGGAGCTTTCCTTGTGAATATGGAATAAGAAGTGGTATTTTCCCCATTTTATTTAGCTATGCAAAGGCTATCTCTCCCAGGTGACCTGACACAGACCCAGTCAACACCATCCATAATGAAAATCAATGGCACGAAGTCACTAAACAATTACTCCATCTTCTTTAAAAATGCACAAGTCTTCAAAAAAACAAGGATTCAGAGACTGATTAATTTGCCATTTGCTTGGGAGATTGCACAGGTTGCATTATTTAAGAAGTTGCCTTGTCTTTGTGTCCTCAAAGGATGGACCAAGATCAAAGTCTCAAAGATTGTTGTGTCCCCTGAAAAAAAAAAGGTGATTATATGATGGGAAATACAGATCTGTGCCATGGTTGTGGAAGTTTTGTAAATACTTGTTTGTGTAGGTTCCTAATGAACATTGTTCTTCTGCACACAAAATCCATTGATTAAGTTTTGCAAACCCCCAAATTTCAGTTGGTATTGAAAAAGGTGTTTTATGTACAGTAATTTAAGTGCAAATCCAGAAAAATACCAATAAAAAATATTTAGAAATGAAAACCAATTTGGACTAGGACAAAGTGCTAAAGGACCACTTTAAGGATGATATTTTAATCAGTGTTTTTAAACTGTTTTTTAAATAGTGTTTTTAGACTGTCCAGGGGGCTTAGGCATTTTGTAGGCTCCTAAAGAACGCTAAAATCCAAACCAATTGATGACTTCATATTTTCATCACAATAAACCAAATGGGGATACTGCATACTTTTTCGTTTCACAAAAAATCATCTGAAGTCTTTGCTATGGTGTGCAACAGATATTTGCGGGAAACTGCATATGTAAGATAACAGAGAACTGAATGCAAAATCTTTGTGGTAGTTTCTTCTGCCCAGATACAGAACTAGTTCCTAAACATATTGTTCAGAATTAATATACTATATTCAGAAGAGCCTTACCTTGCTGTCAGCAAAATTACTTCACAAGATGAAGAAGTTTTTCTTCACAAGATGAAGAAGTTTTGTGACAAAGAGTCTCAAGATGAACGGAGACTTTTAATCAGGACAGGACAAGGAATGGTAATAAACTGAAAGAAGATAGATTTAGATTGTATATAAGGAACAAATTTTTTATGGTGTGGGTAGTGAGGCACTGGAACAGGTTGCCCAGAGAAGTTGTGGATGCTCCATCACTGGAAGTGTTCAAAGTCAGGTTGGACAGACCTTTGATCTAGTGAAAAGCATCCCTGCCCACGGCAGAGGATTTGAACAGATGACCTTTAAATATCCCCTCCAACCAAAACTATTCCTGACTCTATGATTTCATGATTTTTCAAGTTATTTTGACTTATCTTTGACACTTGAATAAAGAGGTCCACTAACGCTTCCTAGTTGTGTAAGCAGTTGAAGTACAAAATTTTTCTCAGTATCAAAGAATCAGTAAAAGATGTTGGATATGGCTTCTAAATGGAAAGAGTTCAACACAGGGTAGAAAACATTGCTCTTATTTTGCCATGTTGCTGAGCCTGTACAGCAATGACAGCTGTATATTGCCATATTTTTTTCAGAATTATGCGATGATTATGATGAGTCTAAGTAGACAGGAAGAAGGACATGAAAGAAGTGTAATATATTGTTTCCTTGACAGAAGGATATGCTGCTCACCTCTGCAAGCGGCAATATAACGTGTCTGTGAGTATGTTAATGGTCAAGTTTCCCTCTAGCTGCAATGGGTAATCCCAGCAGGAAATGGGGGAGGCTCTCAGTCTCATACAAAGTCTTTGCTGTTCACTTCCTCTACTCCTTCTCCTTTAAAGTATCATCTAAACTACTTTGGACCTAATCTTTAGATTGAGCTTAGTTTTTGTTTCGACGTAGGACTATGTGCTTCAAATGCCAGTTTTCGTTCCACTGTGCTTGACTTCTGTATCTGTACTCTACATCTATTTGTATCTTAAAAGATAGGTACTAGCATAACTAGTAAAAACTTACGTATATGTGTGTATTTATATGTGTATGTTTTTATATAAATATTTATATTGTATGTATACATGTATATATATGTGTGTATATATATATACTTTAATATTTTACTTGATATAGTTATTTCATTCTCTTTTATTCAGTTCTTCCCAAAGCCTTACTAAGTCTTAAAACAGCTCATGTAATTTATAAAAGATTGGAAAATCTCTTCTACTATTCTCTCTATCATACCAAACCTCATACCTGTGTTGGATTTTCCTTTATAGCCTGGATACTTTCCCCTCTCAGCACAGAAGTGTATATTTGGATGAACTTCTGTTTTTGTTTCTGAGATGATTGTTTCTGCCTTTCAACAGGTGTGCGATTCAGTTGTCAGTGACCTTTTCTGCTGGAGAGTTTTTGTAATCATTACAAAAGCATCACCTATGTGATCTGATTTCTGTAAGGTCTGACTAATTTACTTCAGATTAATAATCGCAGAAATAGGGATCAGTCCTGCAATATTGTTGGCTGTAGCTGAAATCACAGGATTAGGCCACACGCTGATGTACAATATCAATAAAATCTCATATACAACGTGTAGTGACAAGTCAAAATAACTGGTCACCACTACACGGCATTACCAGAGCCACCAGAGCCCTGATGCTGGAAGGTGTTTAGGCACCTAAGAGTATTGACCTTGCACCGTCCAATGCCACTATGAAATCAATGGGAACTGCTTGATGCTCAGGCTTTTTTAAAATCAAGCTGTCAATTCAGGGACATAAATATAGATTTAGAAATCAAACTTTAGACACCTGGTTTTTTAATACCTTGACCCTGAGAGACCAGCACAGCAATATTAAAGGTCATGTGCAAGTCAAAGAACATCAACAAGAATGCTGTTTTGGGCATAGATTTTAAAGGTTGGTTCCAAAGTGGTAGGAAATTATAAGTCGTAATGTAGTTTCTCTCCTAAATCAATTTGTTTGTGGTTCGTATTATTACTAAAACAACATGATATGACACTGAAGGCAACTTTGAAAGAAAGGGCATCTCTTCTTTGCTTTCAGGAAGCCACAGTAGCTGATTTCTTTCTTTTCTTTTTTTTTTTTTTTTTTCTAGTACCAGTTTGAGTGAGTGCTCTTGATATTTTCTTCAGTTAAAATTAACACTGTCAAAAATCAAGGACCTTTGTTTCTTTGAAACTATATTAAATAATTCATGCAGCAAAGAAACTGTAACTCTTTGCTCAGAATAATAATAAAAAAATCATTAGACGTTTGCATTTTGTCTAGTCAATTCTTCCAGCCTGCTATCTAAACCAAGCAAGAGCTACGCAGGAACTGTGGTGGCATATCGCTCTGTAGTGGTAGTGCAAAAGTCTTAAGTACAATGATACTGCGGGACTAATCCTGTGAAACTGATGGATCCCAAAAATAAATCCACGTGTCTTATGCGAAGCAGCAGAAGGAGCTGGGGTTGTTCAGCTTGGAGAAAAGGAGGCTGAGGGGAGACCTTATCGCTCTCTACAACTACCTGAAAGGAGATCGTAGAGAGGTGGGGGTCGGTCTCTTCTGCCAAGTAACAGGCGATAGAACAAGAGGAAACAGCCTCAAGTTGTGCCAGGGGAGGTTTAGATTGGATATTAGGAAAAATTTCTTCACTGAAAGGGTTATCAAGCATGGGACCAGGTTGCCCAGAGAAATGGTTAAGTCACCATCCCTGGAGGTATTAAAGGACGCATAGATGTGGTGCTTAGGGACATGGTTTAGTGGTAGAGTTGGTAGTGTTATGTTAGCGGTTAGACTCAATGACCTTAAAGGTCTTTTCCAACCTAAACAATTCTATGGTTCTACTATTCTATTTATTGCATCCATAGATGAGTGGGATTTTCCCTTTGATGTTAGTTACATACACGTTTGTTTCAGGGAAGTGCCTGTGACTCTAAGAATTTTTTACAGCAAATATTAGTTATTTTTTGCTCATATAGAAAATAGTCTCTGGGTCAGTAAGAAAGAAATCAGGATTGATCCTAATGTTGGTTAGGGTTGGGCAAATTAACAACAAATTTCTGTACAGCTTCTTCTGGATTTCAGAACCTCCTCTGATGTGAGGAAGCAAGATCTTGGTGAAGCAAGGCAGGAAGACAGCAAAACTGCCACCTTAGATT
>VYZM01008933.1:2297-29597 GCA_013398915.1 Dromas ardeola
GGGTGTCAGGAGGATGGGGCCAGGCTCTTTTCAATGGTGCCAGGCAATAGGACAAGAGGTAATGGGTACAAACTTGAGCATAGGAAGTTCCATCTCAACATGAGGAGGAACTTCTTTACTTTGAGGGTGGCAGAGCACTGGAACAAGCTGCCCAGAGAGGTGGTTGAGTCTCCATCTCTGGAGACATTCAAAACCCGCCTGGACGTGTTCCTGTGCAACCTGCTCTAAGGTGACCCTGCTCTGGCAGGGGGGTTGGACTAGATGATCTCCAGAGGTCCCTTCCAACCCTATGATTCTATGATTCTATGATTCTATGATTCTATAGACATACACAAGTCCTGGCTGCATGACATTGGGATCTGCAACCTCCGATTGACACCAAATGTTGCAGATGGCTTTTCCCTTCTGGGCTTGAATGGTCCTGGGTAGGTCTGTGCTGCTGATGGCAACATCCTCCAGAGGAGATGTCAAGTTTGGCTTGTAATCATTTGTGGTCATATAAGGTGCCAGGACACATGTTTTGATTAACAGAATTAACTCCAGTGTTCTGGCCAAACTCTAACTTGAATAATTAAGGAATTTCTTTATGAGATTTGAATTCAGTTTGGTGCTCTAAGGAAGGGACTGTTCATCATGAGCATGTAGGATCCCATCTCATGGCTGTTCATGAGTACCTCCCCACTGTGAATGACCACAGGCTTTATTTCAAAGGAAAAAGCTATGTGGAGAAGGTAGGCAAAGAGCTGTATTTGAGCCCTAAGGTAGCAATGAGTCTTTATGTCTGCATCCATACTGTATCACAGAGCACTTTCCAAGTCACTTGCAAACTCGATAAATGGACCACCAGCTCTCTGAGGACTAGCTCAAGGTCCAGGAGCTATGGGAGGGTAGGTGAGAGGACTACCAGAGGACCAAGTATGATATCTCCCGAGGAACACCAGCAGGGTTGACCCAGTGGCTGCCCCAGTGGCTGCCCCAGGGATGGATGAATGGATGGATGGATGGATGGATGGATGGATGGATGGATGGATGTTCCTGTAGGGACAAACAGCATGGCCTGGGAGCGCGTTGCACAGCATTAGAGATGCAAACCTAAGCTCCCTAACTTAATCCCCAGGGTACTTCAGTGCACTTTGATTAATATTTGTGAAGGGCTTTGAATAAAGGTGCAGCAAAGGTATGAGGCATGCAGCACTGAGGATGGTTATTCTCCCGGTTATCTGTTGTTTGTATCTTGAGCTTTGAATTTGTTTCCATGCCACAAAATCCACAGACATCTCATTGAGCAAGACACGCCAACTAAGCGCAGCGATGCTGAGCAGACACGGATTTTTTTTAACTTCTTTCCAATGAATGGAAGAAAGAGGATGAACAATATCTCCGTCCCCACTGCTAAAGACTTGACCTGTGCAAGGTCATATCACCACAGCAGCACAAGCAGCATTTCTTCCTTTCTCCATCACCAGGCTTTTCAGGCTGGGAGTAAAAGCCCTTCAGAGCCCATCTTGTCCCACCTGAGCTCACTCACAAGCACAGATGAGCCCCATGGTTTCTGATTCAGGCTCTGTCTCATTGTTGGATGGAGAGAAACCTTATAAAATTCAACAAGGGCAAGAGTAGGGTGCTGCACCGGGGGAGGAATAACCCCCTGCACCAGGACAGGTTGGGGGCTGAGCTGCTGGAGAGCAGCTCGGTGGAGAGAGACCTGGGAGTCCTGGTGGACAACAGGATGCCCATGAGCCAGCAATGTGCCCTTGTGGCCAAGAAGGCCAATGGCATCCTGGGGTGCATCAAGAAGAGTGTGGCCAGCAGGTGGAGGGAGGTCATCCTCCCCCTCTGCTTGGCCCTGGGGAGGCCACAGCTGGAGTACTGTGTCCAGTTCTGGGCTCCCCAGTTCAAGAAGGACAGGGAACTGCTGCAGAGGGTGCAGCATAGGGCTACCAAGATGATGAGGGCACTGGAACACCTCTCTGATGAAGAAAGGCTGAGGGATTTGGGCCTCTTCAGTCTGGAAAAAAGACGACTGAGGGGGGATCTCATCAATGCTTGTAAATACTTAAAGAGTGGGTGTCAGGAGGATGGGGCCAGGCTCTTCTCAGTGGTGCCTGGGGACAGGACAAGAGGTAACGGGCACAAACTTGAACATGGGAATTTCCATCTCAACACGAGGAGGAACTTCTTTCCTGTGAGGGTGGCAGAGCCCTCAACCTGCTCTAAGGTGACCCTGCTCTGGCAGGGGGTTGGATGGGACGATCTCCAGAGTTTCCTTCCAACCCCGTCATTCTGTGATTCTGTGTTGCATTGACGGGGGCTGGAACTAGATGATCTTTAAGGTTCCTTCCAACCCGAACCATTCTATGATTCTATGACGTCGGTGCTGCGCCAGCCAGCAACGCTACCCCGCCAGAACGGCACTTTGCACCCACTTTGCAATCGCTTCGAGCAGATATAAACAAGGACACCAGGTGGGAGATAGGCCAGGTCGGCAACGTGCAGAGACGCTTCTCTTTCATTGTCTGATATTACCAGTCCTCTCATAAACAGGCAGTTCATTTTTTCCTTCCCAAGGAAGACATACCCTAGAAGAGGCTGTTCTATAGCGCTGTGAATAACTTCTGATTGTCAGGTTTTCCCCCTTAATTGACTGGCAGAGAAAAATAAAACGTCAGCAACAATAACAGCTCCATGCTTTCTTTCACTTGAACTTTCACAAGCATTTTGCAATCCTGAGTGAAGTAAGCTTCACAGCCTCTTCTGAGGCAGGTGGGGAGGATAGGATGGAAGGTGGAAAGGAAATAATTTCGTGAGGTTACCCAACAAATCGAGATGTGGTTTCACCTCTCTGAACTCACTGTCCCATCCTCGAGCCACCAGGATGGGACCCAGCTTGGAAATCAGAGTTGCATTTGCTAAGCATTGGAGTGGACTGAGGAAGGTCACACTGATGCTGAAGGCCACCTTGATGCTAAAGGTTTATTCCCTGCTTTTTCCCCTAATGCTCAAACTGTCATTGCTGCAATTCAGCACTTTGCTTCATATTCATAATTTCCCGGCCTGTGGAAAGGAGGCATCCGACCTGCGTCCATCCTTCTCACCTCCTCTGCATATTTCTTAAAAGCAAGGTCCTTCTCAAGAAGAATCACTTGCTTTGCAGGATGTCCCAAAAAGACATATTTTTTTTCCCCGGAACCTACTGCAGCATGCACAGACTGGAGACGGTGTCTCCAGGATGCCACATGGCTTTGAGAAACCCAGCTGGGCACTACCCCACGTTGGGACCTCGCTCTGCTGGGGTGAAGGTGTTGGGTTCACTGGGAGCACTGGGGCGGCTGCCGTCCCCGGCACAGAGCAGGACATCAGCAGCCTGCTGCTCACGGCATGCCAGGGCTCAACGTGCCGAAAGTGGAGGACGAGCTGCTGCCGCCCTCTGGGAGAGCTGTCAAAACATCTGTGATATTTGGGACTGTTCCAGGACGAGGGAATCAGAAGTGGATCCTGGAAATCTGCCTATTATCCTAATGAGGATGTTTCCGTATCGTGGCAGACCATTCACGCACGAGATGGGGAGGCTGTCGCCGGGGAAAGGTTGGTCCAAGTAACCTTCTGCTTTCCCAAAGGGTGGCCCAGCTCAAGGGCGTTTCTGTCCTCCCTGTAAGGGATCAGTTACTGGTTTGTGTTGTGTGTTATTGCCTGTGCAACTTCAGTTCCCAGGAGGATTTTCCCATTAAGAAACCAAAAAAAAAAAAAGCTTTGCACGGGCTTTTAAGCAAACAAAATGTGGAACATGTGTGCACACAAGATTTCACACCCACGCACAATTTCCCTTCTAACGTCGCAAATGGCTCGTGCGCGAGGACCTGGCGTAGTGCAACGGATCAGCATTGCAGGCAGGGAGAGGTGGGAAAAACAAGGGGAAGCCAGAGAAAAAGATGGCAAACTTCAGTTATTATTTCATCTTACAGAAATCATGTAAGTTTTTAGCAAAAAAAAAACCACCAGCCCTGCTTTATCTGATGTTTGATCAAGTTGAAAACCCGTTGGCATTCCCTTCCTGCGCACCGCCACGAGGGTGCTGCAAAGCAAATAAGAATTTGAAATAATAATAAAAGATCTGGGGTGGCAAGTGATTTTATTTAGTATTTATTGCCGTCAGTCATTCTGGGTTTGCTAAACCCTTTTTGGACTCCCAAGTGGGACTTGGGGTTGCAATCACAGCCTGGCTTGTGGGGCAATGGTCTGAGAAAGCTTCTGGATCACGTTTAAAAGCTACCAAAGATTTTATGAATGACAGCAGGGAAGAAAAATCCTGCTATTCCCAAGATTCTGGGAGAAAAACAAACAAACAAAAAAATACAAATGAAAACCATGGTTTCTCTGTGCACATCCAACAGTGGGCAATTTGCAACCTTTTCCGAATCCTAAAACTATTCCAGTGGACCCTTTTTGTGTTTTCACTGGTGAAGCTGGCCGCACCACAGACATGACTTCACTCATCCATTCACCAGCGGTAGTCCCTGCAGAAGTAATTCTCCCACGTTCAGGATGCACATCCCACAACTCACAACGGCTGCTCTAGAAACCACACACCCACAACCCACATATGCCTCTCCTTTGTTCACTCCACCTGCATCTCACAGAGTCACAGGATCACGGACTGGCAGGGGTTGGAAGGGACCTCTGGAGATCATCCCGTCCAACCCCCTGCCAGAGCAGGGTCACCCAGAGCAGGTGGCACAGGAACGCGTCCAGGCGGGTTTGAATGTCTCCAGAGACGGAGACTCCACCACCTCTCTGGGCAGCCTGTGCCAGGGCTCTGCCACCCTCACAGGAAAGAAGTTCCTCCTCGTGTTGAGATGGAACTTCCCATGTTCAAGTTTGTGCCCGTTACCTCTTGTCTTGTCCCGGCGCACCACTAAGAGCCTGGCCCCATCCTCCTGACACCCACCCTTTCAGTATTTATAAGTGTTGATAAGATCCCCCCTCAGTCGTCTTTTTTCCAGACTGAAGAGACCCAAATCCCTCGGCCTTTCTTCATAAGAGAGGTGTTCCAGTCCCCTCATCATCTTCATAGCCCATCTCAAAATCTTGTAGACTGACCAAAAGTGATGGTGGTTTATTCCCATGGCCTTTTTTGTCAGTACGGGTTTTTCATCAAATTATACATAGAATTGGCAGAAAACTATTGAAATGCAAACCCACTTGCAGAGACCCGTCTGAAGTCCTGGCCAGGACTCAGAGACCACACGAGCAGGTCAAGGTTAATCCTGATATGAACATCTACATGGTGTCACACTGTCCGTTACGGTGGCCACGTGGACACCATTGACTGCCTTAGCAGGGGACCATTCACACACATACACACCCCAACACTGAATTTCACGGTACCACCTTGGGTCACTGTCAAAAGGTTGTGGCATCACCCCTTACCTTCTCAAAGCCATTTTCTACTCCCTTCATTGAGTGTCCGAGTGCCTCCTCCCCACCGCATCGGAAACACAAATGGGAAACACGTGCTCTGCTTCATTAAAAATTATGCTAATAGGAGACATCATTTAAATTGCTAATAGGGTCGGCTGTTTCTAGTAAGACATGACAAACTGTCTGGAAGGAATTTTTGCATTTTTAAAGATCCCCTTTATTCCCAAAGGGAAGCGAGTTGCTTCAGAGGGGAAAATATATATATGTATTTATATATACACACACGCCCGCACGCGCAAACACACATACACAGATACAAATACTTTTTTTTTTTCCTGCCTAAAATGCAAGTGCTATGAAACAGCTTTTCTTTTACAGGTGGGACTCGGTGCGCCAGATTGAATCCATTTTTGCCACGGCGGCTTTGAGCTTGGGAAAAAGGTGGTTTGGTGATGCTGCAGACAGGAGCCCGGGCAGGAGGTGCCGGGAGGGTGTCGCTTCATTGCCCCAACCACCTCCCCACCCTCGGCACGCACTAACGACCGCCGGCAGATTAGCAGCTGCTCTTTGCGAGGAATGCTGATTAGCAGCAGGCAGGGGGATAGAAAAGCCACAGGGATGGATAAAAGATGAAGCCAGAAGAGGAACCAGGAGATTTGGTCTTCCGCTCCCTCCTGGGACCGGATCGTCTCAGAATATGTTATTTTTATAACAGATCGGAGCAAACCCTCCAGCAAAGGGGAAGCCCCACTCCATCCACTGTGTCTTAACTAGGCAGGAGGCTTGGCTGGCCCGTGGTTGGGCATGGTTTTCACCTGCTTGTATCCCACCAAGAGAGACGTTTGCTCCACTCGGCAGTCGTTAGAGGGAAAACCTGACCCCTGGGAGCACTCAGGAAACCTATCCCAAAGTGGTGGTGCCTTTGGGTTGTGGCAGCGGGAGGGGGGACAGATGGCAGCGCGGTCGCTGGGGACACCCCCCGTAAGGCCATCAATCTGCCAGAGGGAAAGGGCTTCCAATGGGGAGCAAAAGAGGACAGAGAAGCATTCAGAGGCGAAGCCAGGAGATAATGTCAACTGAGGACCGCTGGCAGGAGCAGGCAGCTGCCAGGGGACCACAGCTGAGTTTATCCAAGGCATCTGGGCATCTTCCACCGACTTCACAGCAGCCCTCCGGCTCGGAGCATCTCCACGTAGTGTTACGGTGCTGCCATCAGCGACGGGAGAAAATATGCTCTTTGCACCTGCAAAAGAGGGAATTTTTTTGTCAAAACCTGAATCAGCGCTTCCCCCAAGCCTGGGTCGGCCTTCCCAGCAGCAGTGCACAAATAGTCACAGCTTAAATGATGCTGTTGGCTGTCACTTTGTAATTTCAGTGGTTACTAATAAATTTAAGCCATAATAGGGACAGCCATAAATTCACTTTTAATTTTAGATGGCTTTTTCTTAAAGGCATTTGCATGGAACATATCTGGTTCTGTGGTGGTCCCTTCTAATCCTTCAGTTTTATCTGTTTTGACTCACCGCTACATAATAAAAGCAGGAACAGCTTAAATATCTGGGGTTTCTCTGTGCTTCAAATTCTCCATGCAGGTTTGGTAAATGCCCCTTAGCCCAGTCAACTTCACTATACGTCTGCTTGGGGTTTCTACAGGTATTTCAATGGAAATGGGTGCAGACAGGTGTATCCGAACTGGGCAGGGAGCCCGGCTACGGACAAGCTGGCGTGGACAGGGGAGGTGACCGTATGCCCCTTCGACCAAGGCTGCCACATCCCCTGGAGGTGATCTTATCTCAGGACTACAGGCAAAGTGAAGATCATCCGCAGGGATAGACACTGAATCACTTTGTTGCTGCTCCAGGCTCATTTCTAACACCAGCTCCTATTCATCCTCTCAAACATCCTCTCCTTCCCTCTCCCAGTCTTGGCAGAATATATATCATTAGCAATATGACAACCACAGGGCTGACGTTGTCTATTATTTTATCTTACCTAAAGCACTGCTTGGCCTTTCCATCTTGGAATTTTCACCATCTTCTCTCCATTTCCCCATGTGCCATCATAACTCAACACACCAAGGTCCACGGACAAGAGTCAACAAAAACAAATGTGTACATCTGTCATGGGGAAAAAAAAAAAAACCCAAACCCAAGGAAACTCATCAGGCAATAAACTTGTGCTACACTTAGTAATGCAGGACGTACTGGCTGCTCTGATGGAATATGATTACGTCTGGAATACGATAGGCAGAAAAACTGCCCGACAACCAGGCAACCACTAAATTAAATTTCAAGAGTCCAATTACAACTTTCTACCAGTGCAGCTTTAGAAAATACAGCTGAAGCCCAGGATAAAATAAATGCACAATAGAACTGGAAGATGGCTACTCTAATAACAGGTCGGGATGCCAGCCCATGTTATAGTGGTGTTAAGGCTGTATTTGTCCTGGTAAAATAAACAGTGCTGGGGTCTGTCCTCTCTACTCGGCGCAGCTGGGGTGGTGTAGCCACATCCACACTGCCAAACCCCCTTGTCCCCCTAAACAAGGTGATTACACCCAGACAAACTATTAAGAACAATCTGTAACCCATGCTGATCTGAGTTTGGGGATTATTCCATAGAATTATAGAATGGTTTGGGTTGGAAGGGACCTTTAAAGGCCACCTAGTCCAACCCTCCTGCAATGAGCAGGGACATAGAATCATAGAATCATAGGATGGTTAGAACTGGAAGGGACTTTAACGATCATCCAGTTCCAACCCCCTGCCCTGGGCAGGGACACCTCCCACCAGCCCAGGTTGCTCCAAGCCCCATCCAACCTGGCCTTGAACCCCTCCAGGGATGGGGCAGCCACAGCTTCTCTGGGCAACCTGGGCCAGGGGCTCACCACCCTCACAGCAAAGAAGTTCTTCCCCAGATCTCATCTCAATCTCCCCTCTTCCAGTGTAAAACCGTCCCCCCTCGTTCCATGGCTCCCCTCCCTGATCCAGAGTCCCTCCCCAGCTTTCCTGGAGCCCCTTGAGGGCCTGGCAGGGGCTAGAAGGTCTCCGTGGAGCCTTCTCTTCTCCCGGCTGAACCCCCCCAGCTCTCTCAGCCTGTCCTCCCAGCAGAGGGGCTCCAGCCCTCCCAGCATCTCCGGGGCCTCCTCTGGCCCCGCTCCGACAGCTCCGTGTCTCTCCTGTGCTGAGGCCCCAGCGCTGGAGGCAGCACTGCAGGGGGGTCTCCCCCGAGCGGAGCAGAGGGGCAGAATCCCCCCCCCGGCCCTGCTGCCCATGCTGCTGGGGATGCAGCCCAGGATCATCCAGATCAGGTTGCTCAGAGCCCCTTAGCTCAGCGCTACTTGTCCCAAATCAAAACCATGCCAGATGTGTGCTGCCAATGACCATTGGGCTCCAGCATCCATCAGATTCACTATTTCTGACAGAGCCTACTCTGACATGAACATTGGTCCCAAGGACGTGATGTTCAGGTCTTATATCCAATTTGTAAGTAACTGCCTGAGGCAGAATGCGATGGAGACGGAGGCCCCATACCCACACGAGCTTGTGGGTGATGGAGGAGCGGAGTCGAGTGGCACTGAACTCAAACAGGCTGCTTTGTGGAGAAACACCAGCATTAACATTTAGGTTGATCAGGCCTTTCCGCTTGAAAATGCGACAGGACTCATTTGACTGTTACGGAAGGCACCAAGAAAACCCTTGATATATTTTGAGAGGTTTTTACTGTATGTATGTTATACATTAGTGTTGGTATGGATAATATGATGAACACTTCAGTAAACAGGTGAAAGTACTTTCCTTGCCACATTTCAAGGGAATTTTGTGAAAAAAATGTGTTTATTTATAAGAAGAGGCTGTTCGGGAAGATCTTGTAACCTGTGTTTCTCATGAGAGTAAAGTGAAGTGTCAGAGACACCTTCAAGGTTCGCAACGGGAGCAACGTGAAGATGGGAACATAGTGTTCAGCCCTATAAAAAAGGTCAGTAAGATCCTCTGTTGCACCCTGAGGTGGAATAAAGAAACTCAATCGTTCCAGGTGGGGATGGTACTCGGTGTTTTGTAAGACTGAGCTCAAAATCATTACCTCAACTTTAGATTTATTTCAGATGTTAGATTGTATCAGCACAAGTTTATACTGACTAGGTCCCAAAGGAGTAGCTCTATACTAAAAAAAACACAAATGCAGTCCTCTAAAAAGGTTTTTAAAGTCATTAAGAGATGCGTACCTTCTCAGCTCCTTTTTTCTTCTTTCTTGCTATATCGATATTCGGGGATGTGTCTGAAGTATTACCATATACAGAGGTGGCAGTGACATGAAAAATGCATTGAAGAGATCTTTGAGTCAGGAAGACAGAAAGAAATCCCAGCTGTAGGGGTCGGCGCAGGAATTCAGGAACGGTACCTGCAAGGAGTAGATGGAAAACCCAAACCCCACCTCTACACTGGTAGATCTTGCAGTGGCAGAACACGGGCTTGCTCCGCACAGCAGGACAAGTGCCAATCCCAAAAGGCAGTTGGGATGTGTCCGCCTGGTTCTGGGGACTCTGATAATATGGACATGGCACGACTCTGCCAGTTGGCTCCCAGGTTCAGGCATGAATTTACTAGTAAAGGGGTAGCCAAAAATCCAGGATGCAGCTCATCTCTGCCATGGAGCGGCTGTACTATGTTATTCAGGTCACCTCCTCTACCTCTCCGTGGTCCACTCAGACTGCACCATTGTGTGGGTCCAGGGTGTTTCAGGATTATTTGGGAGGGGGAATAATGCATTAGTACACGAAATTCTGATTTCAGGGGAGGGTCTTAGCAACATCGACAGCCTTGCAGCTCTTTAGTAGTAGTGGAAGAGGTCTGATGTTGGGTGGCTGCACCAATAAGTCTGTAGGATAACACTTAAGAAGCCTCCAAGATGTGGATGAGGAGCTGCACCTAGTATGGAGCAGGATAAGCCACCTCTGTGGGGTTTTAAGCAAGTTCCACACAGTGGAAATCATCATTGCGCTTTCTGAATATGGGATAGCGCTTGTGGATGCAAAGCAGAACTCGGCGAGGCCAACAAGGGACAGCAGCAGCGATCAAAACAAGGGTCCTCAGCATTTTTCCATGGCTCTGCCTCCAAAAATAACCCACAGCATACCACGAGGGTTTGCCAGCTGCATCCGTGTTCAGCCAACTTGTAGATGCGGCTCCTTGAGCGGTGAAGGGTTGCGTGACATCTCATGCCCCTAGCCTGGAGTTGCCAAGAAGATTATGCTGTAGCCGGCTTTAACAGGCCCGATAAGCATCTCAGCGCAGCCGCGTGTGATCACCCACATGTCGGCAGCAATGGGAGGCTCTCGATCTAGCAGGGCTTCACCAGACCTGGCGACCCCACCAGCCATCCAGGGCCGCTTGCCACCTCTCCGACTAAAATTCAAACTCAGGTAAAGCAGGAAGCAGCATCGATTGGAGCTGTTTGCTTATGGCCCATGCAGTAATGCTTAAATTAAATTTAAATTAAATTTAAATGAGAGTCAGTAAAAACGTGACTGCCCTTCAGCCTTCATCAAGCTCTTATTATGTTACAGACCCTCCCTATCTAATAGTCTGCAAGGAAAATGCAGCCACGGACGACAAGTGCTTGGGGAAATCACCCTCTGAAATTCAGCCCAGCCATGAGCTGTGGAGGCTGCCGGTGGCCCTCAACCCAACCCAGCAGATGGAGACCCACACGGTGCAGAAACCCTTTTTTCTTTGCCATGAGCAGGGCCAGCATAGAGTGCATGGCTGTGATGTCCTCTGGAAGAAATCCCCTGCTTCCAGTGTTGGGTAGATTCAGGACATCCAGCGGTGGGAGTCAGCAGATCAGGAGTTTCCAAAAGCTGGTGCCCTCCTCTTGGAGCTCTCTTCCTCTTCCCTCAAATTAACTTTTTTTGAATCCTTAGGAAGGATATCAGTGTTCAGCTATAGAGCTCTTTCCTTCTTATCCTGGGGATAAAAGGAGGTCCTTTTATCCCTAAAAGCGATGGAGCAGCTGAGGCTTTGAAGAGCAGTAGATCCAGTACCGATCTCCACTGACCACCTCATGTGGGTATGATCCTACTTCATCTTCACCTCCCACAACTCATCAGCGTTACGTGTTTACCTGAGGTTCAGATACCTCATCTTGGGACTCCTGATTGCATCCAAGAGGCAGGAGCAGGCTCACAGAAAACAGTTTGAATAAGTGACTTTTTGTGAGATGTTAAAAATGTGCTAGAATCATAGAATCATAGGGTTGGAAGGGACCTCTGGAGATCATCTAGTCCAACCCCCCTGCCAGAGCAGGGCCACCTAGAACAGGTTGCACAGGAACACGTCCAGGCGGGTTTTGAATGTCTCCAGAGATGGAGACTCAAACACCTCTCTGGGCAGCTTGTTCCAGTGCTCTGCCACCCTCAAAGTAAAGAAGTTCCTCCTCAGGTTGAGATGGAACTTCCTATGCTCAAGTTTGCACCCATTACCTCTTGTCCTATTGCCGGGCACCATTGAAAAGAGCCTGGCCCCATCCTCCTGACACCCACCCTTTAAGTATTTGTACACATTAATTAGGTCACCCTTCAGCCGTCTCTTTTCCAGACTAAACAGACCCAATTCCCTCAGCCTTTCCTCATAAGAGAGGTGTTCCAGTCCCCTCATCATCTTGGTAGCCCTATGCTGCACCCTCTCCAGCAGTTCCCTGTCCTTCTTGAGCTGGGGAGCCCAGAACTGGACACAGTACTCCAGGTGTGGCCTCACCAAGGCAGAGCAGAGGGGGAGGATGACCTCCCTCCACCTGCTGGCCACACTCTTCTTGATGCACCCCAGGATGCCGTTGGCCTTCTTGGCCACAAGGGCACATTGCTGGCTCATGGGCATCCTGTTGGATGAGGAATGCAAGTTGTTGTGACTGCTATCGAAGGGTAGTCTCTGCTTCTTGCAGTGATACTCGGCTCCTATTCAGAAGAAAACTGAAGGTCATGTATTATGTTGATGGGTCAGCATAGGAATCTGAACGGAATTAGCTGAAAAATGAAAAATTTGGGTCTCAATGAAGGAATCCTGCCATATCCCATGTCTCTATAGGTGGCTGACTTAAGCTTTCTTTGGCTAAGTTTATTTTCAGAGCTTGTCAGAAAAGCTCAAAGACATATTTCCAAAGAAATTTTAAAAGGAAGCAAACAAAAAAAAATACATAGTTCTATACCATTTTTTCAATGGCTATTCAAGGCTTTTTTTACAAAACAAGGAAGAGATTAGTTTTGGAGGTTTTTTCATTTGCAGTTTCCCTTTCTCTTTTTCCCCAGTCTCTTCATTGAAGAATAGGGTCGATGGGTTTTTTACCAACAAAAATATTTTCCATAATAAATGCCATCTTAGTGACAGCGCTTTGGCTGAGTCAGTCTTGCTCACACTTTGCATGACAAGGTGGGGTTCGAAATCAGATATACGTCCTGAACTATGGTAACTGTCCCTTGCAGCTATTTACCAAGACACAACGAGCATTTCTCCGTCACTCATGAAGATTACTCAGGATATTCAGACGTGACCTCGGCAGACCCGTAAAGCTGTTTGTGCTGATGCCTGGGAGGATGCACAGGGATAACTCAGTGCACAAGAGATCATGGATTTACTCAAAGGAGCTCAAGAAGCAGCTCCCTTCATGCTCGCAGCCCATGGACTCGAGCGCAGCACGGTTGTCTGATGGTCTGCATGATGCCTTGGGCGTTTGCTCCATGTCCATAGCAGCTCCACAGGATCTGGTCATATGGGGCTTTTCTAGGCTTTCCCCAAAGCATCAAGTGGCCTCATGGGTTTGTTTTGAGTTTTCCTTTGGATGTCTAAAAAGAAAAGTCTCATGACCTAAGAAGCTGGTGGTTGTCCAAGGTCCTCCCATGGAACGAAGCTTCCTTGTGCAGAAGACGACAGGCAGTGCCAGAGGTCAGCTCATCGCACCCTGTGGTAGGTAAGAAAAACTGCCCTCTGGAAGTGAATCTTTCTCTCCAGCGGAGAGCTGAACTCCTAGTTTGAAGTGGAAGTCCAACTTCTAAATGGCCTAAGAGCTGGTTGTACGTGTCAGTAATAAATATATAATCATCTGATCCCAGTACACAGTGTGTTTGCTGCACACTATATGCAGAAAACTGCAGTTTTCAGTAACAGATACAATTCTGTCATATAAACAGGCTTTAGACCAATGGCACACCGCACACACAAAAAAGGAGGAACTATTCCATATAAATTGCCATTGTATCTGCATCCATGCTGAGGTTCTTTGTAAATGTAACCGTTTCATTTTCCATTGGAAACAGCTATATTGGGAAAACATCTAAGGGCAGACAAAGCAGAGGCCCAGAGATGAAATAGATTAAAAAAAAATGTTTTGCGCTGTATTATCAGTAACACCCCAAATGCGCAGTCCAGCGCTGGAGCAGCTATCAATTACCGGCCAGAACAGCAAAAGACAGCACTGTTAATGACAGCAGGTCATGGTAACCAACAATTTTTGGAGAGCTGTGGCCTCTCGGCAGTGAGAATGTGTCTCAAGTACATTCTCCTTGGAAAAGAAAGGTGAAGAGGTGCATGTGAAAGGCAACAACTTTTTATATGATGCTATCCTCGGTAGCATCAGGGGTGGTGGCAGGAGCAGCAGTACCTTGCTGTGCGCGGGGTCACACACCACTTCGGCGGACTTTGCACACACGAACACACTTGTCTCTGCTCAGGGTCTCTATTTAGTGAATACAGATCAGTCCCAACGCCCAGGGCTAAGTAGCATTCTTTCATCAGTCATTAAAATTCACTAATGTAAAGCATTTTGGTGCATACCATCATTGCCGTTGTTGCTGTTCACAAAGACAGCTCTGGAGCCCTCAGCGCAAGAAGGACATGGACCTGTTGGAGCAGGTCCAGAGGAAGGCCACAAAGATGGAGCACCTCTCCTATGAAGGCAGGCTGAGAGAGTTGGGGTTGTTCAGCCTGGAGAAGAGAAGGCTCCAGGGAGACCTTAGAGACCCTTCCAGTCCCTGAAGGGGGCTACAGGAAAGCTGGGGAGGGGCTGTTTGCAAGGGCATGGAGCGATAGGACGAGGGGCGATGGTTTTAAACTAGAGCAGGGTAGGGTTAGATTAGACATTAGGAAGAAGTTCTTTACCATGAGGGTGGTGAGACACTGGCCCAGGTTGCCCAGAGAGGTGGAGGAGGCCCCATCCCTGGAGACGTTCCAAGCCAGGCTTGATGAGTCTCTGAGCAACCTGATCTAGTTGAAGATGTCCTTGCTCACTGCAGGGGGGTTGGACTAGGTGACCTTTAAAGGTCCCTTCCAACCCAATGCATTCTATGATTCTATGATTCTAAAGTATCTGCTCGCTATTTTGCATGCCAAGAGGTAGCCGTCACCGTGACAGCCATGTCACCAGCAAGGTCCCAGTCAGGTGGACAAACGTGTAGATGATGGATTTAGATTAACAAAGGGAAACATTATTTTGAAAGGATCAGGTGGTTCCGGTGCAGGTTGGGTGCAAAGGGATGCAGCCAGGCTGTCTTGGCAGCCCTGGGGACTCTGGTGAGGGTCTTCAGAGGCAAAGTAGAGGAGCACACTGTCCCAAACTTAGTGGGAAGAATGCAAGTTAAAAATAGTGGGATTTCTGCTTATTGAAAACTAAATTTCAAGTTACAAAGCCAGGAAACTCAAAGAAGTCCTTAAGTTTGAAAGAGGCCCTTGACTCCTGCCATGTGGTTTCCAAGAGCACAAACTTCCATCTTCTACAGGGAACAAACAGTATTTGATAATGCCTGAAGTTACACAGCCTCGTCTTTTTATTGTTAAAAGTCTGATGAGGGATGATGGTGTAGACTGTCAACAGCTCAGATCTCACCCAGATTAAACCAGTAAAGTCACCAAGACCATGATATTAAAGCACAGCCTATGCAGCAGGTAGGACACACTCACATTTCTTAAAGTTCAATGTCCATCACTAAAACATAACCATGAGAGAATGTAAATTCACAGGTCTGAGATTATTCCACTATCTTGTGCGGGTGGCTGGGAAAAAGGGATAGGATGAGGGGTAGCAGTTTTAAGCTGAAAGAGGGGAGCTTTAGATGAGATATTAGGAAGAAATTCTTTGCTGTGAGGGTGGTGAGCCCCTGGCCCAGGTTGCCCAGAGAAGCTGTGGCTGCCCCATCCCTGGAGGGGTTCAAGGCCAGGTTGGACGGGGCTTGGAGCAACCTGGGCTGGTGGGAGGTGTCCCTGCCCAGGGCAGGGGGTGGGACTAGATGATATTGAAGGTCCCTTCCAACCCAAACCATTCTGTGATTCTATGAAATGATATTTTCCACCCAGTTTTGTAAGAGTATCGTGTGGGGAACAGATATATTAACAGATTCATTTTTCAGAAGGCAAAAGGGAAGCAAAAGGATGAATCTGGGGCCACACTCAGATGACTATTTTTGGTGTCTGAATTTGCTGTCACACCTGTTGGGGCATTTCGGGATGAGAAAGTTAAGAGTAGTTGAGACAACGCTCACTCCACGGCTACCAGACTGCGAAGGAGAAGAGAAGTGGCCTTAAACAATACATTTTTGGTCCAGACAGCTGTCCATGCTCCCAGCGGCCACCAGGAGCCCTGGACGATGTCGGTACCAGTGTAGGGCACGAGCTGGTGTCCCAGTGGTGATGGGACATCTCGAGGCACAGCGCAGGGACCGTTGTCGTGGATGGAGAGGGTGCATCCAGGCTGTCCTGGAGCGGAGGTGGAGAGGTTAACTAACCCCACGCCTGACAGCGCGTGGCTCCGCTTGCCCTTAACGCTAAGTGCACTCTCCTGGCTTCCGTTTTTGTTGTATCTCCTGCTAATCCTTCCTCTCGCATGCCTCGCGTAATCTCCTCAAGTCTTTGCCCCCATTGGTTGGCCCCGTTTAATCCTATTATGGGGATTGCTATTTTAAAAGTTCGGCTGAATGATGCTCCAAGCCCTGCCCAGTGTTTCACCTGTTTCTGAGGTTTGCTGAGGAAGTCACCGACCCCTTGGCAGCTCCGGCAGTGGTTCACTCAGGGTGACGCATTGAAATACTATTTCCAAGGTAAAGCCTAAATCCCCGGGCTCTTCTTTAGCCCTTGCTCAACACAGCCACTCACGGGGGACGGGTCCTGAGAGACCTCTGCAACACTGGGGAAATAAGGGAAGAATTTGATACTGCACGGCCATTTTAAGGCTGGTTTACATTGCCACTGGGATGGGAAAGAATAAGGTATAAATACAAATCAGGATCTCTGATCTCAAAACCCATCCTAACCTATTAGCGCGTTTCAGGTTAGACCTGTTCCCATTGCATGATTTTTCCTGAAAATTGGAGGGGGCCTGGCTTCAGCTCAGTCACATCAGCTGCTACACAGGTTACATGGAGGTGAAAATGGGGTCACTTCGCATTTGGAAAGCAACCTCCAAACCTCTTGCCCTTTCCTGCGTGCTGTATGGGATGTCATGAGACAGAAAGCCAGGAGACCTGCGCCCACATCTTCTGGCTTAGCCCTGAATTTGGGCATCCCACAGGCTGCTCTCACCCTCCCGTTAGCAATCTGAGCAGTCGGGGGTATCTTATTTACATTCAAATAATGCACAGGTGCTTGTAAAGACCTGTGTAGGCACAAATCTCATCTAGGTGAGGCTTGTTTGGAGACATGAAGTAAAGCCTCCTCATTACCAGCCGCTTCTCTTTCACATACTTAATTATGAACAATTCTCAGGCCCCCAAAATTTCAATCATAAAAAACCAAATCTGTATTTGGAGGTTAGGATTCGTGTGAAAGGAACTGCTGTCATGTCCCACGCAAATTCCCTTCCAAAAAGCCCCTGACTTCTACCAGCTCTGCGTGCGACAGAGTGAAACATCAACTGCTTGAATTTCCCTGTGTGTTTTTCAGCTAACGACTGATTTCCAATGCAGAAATAAAACCCAAAATACACACCAAATTTTCCTCCCACGTTGACTAATTTTCTGCTGACATTGCTTACTTTTTCAGATTAGTGATACTGAAAATAGTAGAACTTCTAATCACATAATCCAAACAAGACAGGTTTCAGCTCCTCTTGTTATAGATTTTCCTTCTGGTCTCTCATTAGAACCTGAATTTTAACTAGTTTGTTTGCTGGAAAGTGATTTCCTGCTTTAAAAACTTGATTTGATGCTTATTTGGGCTCACCATGGTGTTTTCTCATTATCCGAATCCTTCTTCCTGTAAATAAACTGACCCGTGGCTGAGAACTGCCGCCAGAAGAATTTCCTCCTAAAGCAACAGCAAAAGCATTTTACAAGATAACCGAAACCAGAGCAGTCAATCCCGCCCTGGCCATGCCCATAACATTCCCAGGCATCCCGTATCCATAACTCGATGCCATGTCCTCTCCCACCCTGTGAACCATGCAATATCCCACCCCCAGCTGCTGGAAACCCAAAGCAAGGCTGGAAACCTTCTCCTTCAAGTGTGGACACCAGCCATAAAGCTCTTCCAGCTGCCTCCAGGAGCTTTCCATAGGGCTCAGAGACATGAGATGTCCCTCCGTGCAGAGCCATGCAGCTTAAAAATAGGCTGACTATATTACCGGTCAAAACATGCTATAAATATTAAACTCTCGGTGCTGCCTGCTGACACACTCAGCTCAGCTGAACCAGCACAACGTAGCGGGGGAGTCTTCATTTGCAGGTCCACGCCCCACGGTGCCACAGCTCAGCTGCGGGATGGCAGGATCCCAGCCTAACTCCAAGGTATTAACAGCTCTCCCAGAGCTGATTTCTGATTTTCTGCTCCTATTTGTGGCATTCATCAGGCGTTAGAAGAAAGGAGAGAGCAGGAGCACTCTGTCTGCTAATGAGCTCCTTCTCTCTCTCATCTCCTCTCTCTTTCTTCTCTCCTGCCCCACCAGAGAATCCAGAAAAGCCAAATCTAAGAGGTCCTCTGAGCACTTGAGCTGCAAAAAGGTGATGCCTCTTGCCATTAAACATGGGTCCATTAGCAGGAGAAGTGCTGTACGCAGAAGATGAGGACCTGGAGAGGCAGCAAGGTCCAAACACATCTCCCCATCCTGTTGGGATGGCACCACTTTTCCTTTCTGTGTCACCACAAGTCATTTACAAAGTCACAAAAGAGCACTAATTTCAGATGATCGAGGTTGTGTAAGCTCATTAGCATCAACAGTGGCAAACACCATCTTTGCTTTTTCTTCACTGCTCACATGATTGACTTTGGCGTTCCTTCTTCCACAAGCACAGCGCTGCTCATGGGCATGGTCCTTCCTCGGTTGGACACAGCTCCTGCTCAGGTTTTGACCCAGCACAGGCACTGGAACAGACTGCTTCATCTTAACAACACATCACGTATTTTCCAGAATTTATACGCACGTTGCAAATGTCCCCCAGACATGCTACGAGTTACCATGCATGATTTCTGGGCATTGACCAGGGCCAGCAAGATCGAACCTAAGGAACATTATGCTTCTGCTCAGAAAAATGAAAATATGAATAAGCCTAATTCTAACTCAGCTTGTGTCACAAACATCTCTTTGCCTAGATACAGAAGGAAGAATAAATTAGAGTCTCTTCTGCTTCGGGAACCGGCACTGGTGATTGAATTCTGACAGCCAAACTCAGCATATGGCCACAGAGGCTGGAAGAGGCAGAAAGAAAAGAGATTTCTATTTCCAGATGACCTGAAGCAGAGCTTAAAGCTTTGTAGCTACAAGGGGGCTTCTTCGAATTCAGCTGATCGGGAACTATGGGGGACAATCACCCGGAAACCCCATGATGTCTTTTTAGCATCGTTTCAAACTCCGACGTGATCAAGCTTCCCAGGCATAATGAATTCCCCGGGATCAGTGGAGCGGGGGGAGCTGCTCATCCACCTGCTCTTAACCCATCGTGGACCCAAAGAGAACCCAAAGAGCTTGGCACATTGCCCCAAAAAAACGTGCCCACCCCTATGCAGATCGTGCACAGCCATGTTGCCATTCCTGCTGGACCAGCAGAAGACGAGATGCCCAACCATAACTTGATGATTCTATGTTTTCTTCTAGCTTAGAAATGCTTTTCCCACTTTCCGTATTTTCAGTGTTTTCCCCCATTGCCACCTTGCAATTTCTCTTTTCGTTTGTCGTGGTTTTGGCCGGTTTGGCCAATCGGAACAACAGATGGCCCTCCCCCCCCTCTCTCCTCAGAGAGGAGAGGAAGAGATAAGGAGATTTACGAGTTTAGAAAAAGAACTAAACTACTTTAATGAAAATAATAATAAATAAGGAAATAAGAAATAATAAGAAAATAGTAATAATAAAAAAAAAGTATACAATATATACAAAACCGTATCCAGCTCCCAGGATGACGATCGCGTCACCAGCAGACACAGGGAAAGTCCCAGACTGGAGTCAGCGACGGACAGGAGCTGAATTCCGGAACTAGAGTCAGGAGTGCTCGGATCGCGATCGAAGGCAGATGAACAGACAGGGTCCTCCTCAGACGTCGGCCATTGAAGGAAACGCGAGAGCGAGCCCCCTTGTCCCTTAGCTCTTATACTGAGCGTGATGCATATGGGATGGAATACCCTGTTGGTCACTTTTGGGTCACCTGTCCTGTCCGCTCCTCCCTATAGGTGTGACCCCTCTATGCTTCTCCGCTTCTGACCCTCTAACGGCGCAAACAGCGAAGTTGGCTGACCTTGGTTGTTATAGCAATAAGTATAAGCAAGAGCCTCTGTGCATACCATTCCTTGGTACAATCAGGTCTTATCACTCTGAGAGTGAACAGTTTCTGAACAATATGCTGTTAATTTCAGACTTTAGTCAGTTAGAAGAGGCCCAGCTAAAAAGTAAAATTACAAATCAGAAAATTGGTACTGTTTTACCTCAAACCAGGACATCGTTATACAGCCTCCTCTGACACACTCTTGTTGGAGGACATGCCTGCTTCTAATACAGCTTGCAAGCCATGGCATGGACCTGCTCCTGAAACACCTCCTGGGGATGGAAATCCCAGCCAGGAAACTGAGATACCGAAGAAGATCTTAACTGCATAAGCAGGGTGAGATTATGGAGCTTGTTGTCTGAATTTTACCATTTTGTATCATTCTTTAAAATGAAGAAATGTCCTGACAACTGAGTAGGGGAGTCTGGATTGCATTCAGACCCTCCAGCTTGAACGTGCAGGACCCCAGTGATGAGTCACCCCCATCACATCCATGCAGCAGCACCTTCGTAATTCCTGAATGGGGACAGATCAGAACAAAACTGGAGAAAGCTGGAGAGGGAGTTTTTACAAGGGCATGTAGTGATAGGACAAGAGGTAATGGCTTTAAACTGAAAGAGGGGAGATTTAGATGAGATATTAGGAAGAAATTCTTTGCTGTGAGGGTGGTGAGCCCCTGGCCCAGGTTGCCCAGAGAAGCTGTGGCTGCCCCATCCCTGGAGGGGTTCAAGGCCAGGTTGGACGGGGCTCTGAGCAACCTGATCTAGTCGAAGATGTCCCTGCCCATGGCAGGGGGTTGGACTAGATGGCCTTTAAAAGTCCCTTCCAACCCAAAATATTCTCTGATTCTATGAATGTACTCATTAAAATATGGAATATAAAGAACTTTTCCATAAGCTAGTGACCATGGTCCACCCTGAGGGTAAGAAAGGTGTTTCCAACCCCCTGCCCCATGTGGGCCCAGTGTCAGCACTGCTGTACCCCTACAAATGAGATTGTGGTCACAGCTGGATTCAGCCCTGACTTACTCCTCCTTTAAGTCCCTTTTACGCTGCCAGTATGGAGTAAAACCTCCTGACCATATCTGGTGTCAGGAAGAAGGGTTTTAAAACACCATGAATGAAAACAGCACTGCTAGAACAAATACTTATTTTTTAAAACCCAACCATTTCAAGGTCAGGAGGTGCTGAGAGACTCGCCACCACCAAGTAACACCATAACTAGGAGCCTGAGAGGCTTAAAAATTCACCTATGTGAGTGACCACCAAAGTCTAGCCTCATGGAGGAGGACAAAATGTGCCACCTACATCTCCACAGTAAGGCCTACACGGCACGCAGCGAAATTTCTGCTCCTACGCACTGGGATCCATGGTGGAGGCATAAACACCTTCATGGACCTGCATCGGGGCTGGGCAGGGAGCACGGTGGGGTTGCAGCACAGAAGACCAGCCCCAGCAAATTCAGCTTCCAGTACGTGCCCAAACCCTTCACGGCAAGTAAAGCACCAGGAGAAAGTTAAATACGTGCTGCCTTGAAGAACGGGGCGCTTCACGTTTGCTGAAGAGCTTTCTGGAATATTGCAGTGACACGGGAAAATGAGTCAAAAAATCTATGTTTTGAAGACCACAAGGTATATACGGCTTGTGCTGAGCCTTGGGGCCAAGAGGAGGGTGATGACCGTATACAGTAGACCAGACCAAGGGCTTGCTCGAGGAAAGTGGCACCATTTCTGGGAGAAAAAGGGGATGCCATGCTATAAAAGCTGGCTGGGGGCTTGCAAGGTGTTTCAGCGTTAACGGGAGGGCACGGTTAATAGCAGAAGCGAGTGCTGTTATTTAAAGTTTGGCTGTAAATTGGTTAAATAAACAGATCTGCTTTGTCGGGTTTGTCTGTGAGGGGTGTGACACGAAATCGCGCTCAACAAACAAATGGTGGAGGAATAAACCTGTTAGAAGGAATTAATGTACTTCACACCAAGGCTGCGCGTTTCAGAGCTCCTTCTTGCACTGCGAGAATTGATTATCAGAGAAGTAAGCATTACCAGTCATGTAAATCTCAGATTAGACTGTTCGATCCAGCTGAATTATGTCTGCAAAACTGCCCCCCCCCCTCCGCCTTTAGGCACTCTGAAAAAAATTATAGCTCTGGGATAGATCCCGCCATTAATTTTAAGATGCTTTAAGGAATCTGTGCATTACAACTCCTTCTGATTAGCCTTGGCTATGCAAGATTTGCCTGATCAATTGGAGATGGTTGTATATAGATTTTCAGATTTATTTCCACGTTGAAAGCAAGCCTCGGGTGAAGCAAATCACTCCGCGGAAAAGGTGACTCTTGAATCACATCGCGTGCTCTGTCTTGCGGAGGCTACGTACCATGGTCGTGTCCCCCCCTCCCCAGCTCCCCGGTCCTCTGCTGGGCTCAGCACTTTCCCGCTGGCGCGGTGGTCGAGGGAGGGGAGGGACCGTTTCTGCTTNTTTCTGCTGTACGCGGTGCCACCCCCACCCCCCCTAGAAAAAAAAAAACAGCCCCCCGGGGTCCCCCGAGGTGATGAGGTTAAAGGCATCAATACAGCAGCAGAGCACTCAGGGCGATTTGGGGTTTTCCAAACGGTATCGAAGTGCGGGGTCCATCAAGAATGGTAAAATATTCACGTGCGATCCGGTTTTCCTTCTGCGGTTAATTGAGCCAAGATGACATTGAAGTGGGAAGTGGAATAAATGTATGCAGGAAGTCTTTTCACAAAGTTATTTAATTCACCAGAAGGGACACTTAAACATACAGCAGCACCTTATTTACATTGAACTACTCTTTATGCATCCTGTAAACATCAGAAGCAATTTCTAATAAATTATAATCCAGGGAGCAGCAAATCAACAATATCACCTGAGTTGCTTAAACGAATTCATTACAAAATATATTGCCTTTTTCCCTGTGACTTTCTTCAGATTGCATTTGAAAGCATTATTCTTCCGAGTTTGCTTTTCAGGATATATATATATATATATATATGTGCAAAAATATCTCCAAGCAAGAAGAGATTATATTTTAAACTTTATTGCCCTTGACCTCAGATCCCTTTGAGTCTATTGTGTTACAGCTTTTCTGGTATCACCATCGCTGGTGACATCTAACAACAAACAGCCCAAACAGCAGGTACCAGCTGATTCAAATTGAGATCACAGATCCAGCCATGTAAGAGTTTGAAAAAGAAATCCTTAAAATTTCTGTAACCTCTGGGCTTCTCCTTACCAGAAAGGATGTTCTCTGTGAAGTAATAGGAAAATGTAATACTGTTTGCCAGTTTAATTGGATGCGCTCCTGCCCTATTATGAAAGAGATTGTCTCTTGCTGACCACATATAAAACACAGGGCGAGAGCTGATGCTGGTCGCTTGAAGTGAAAAAAAAAAAAACCAAACCTGCAGTGACTTGAGATGATGTGACAGCGACTGGGACGTGTTCTTGGCCTCCATTTCAAGTGCAGAAAGGGACTTTGAAAAGAGGTTCTTCGGGGTGGACGTCACTTTGGTGGAGGACGGCTCCATCATGCCCAAACCTCTGCCTTACTGAAAACGAGGTCCAAGGCAACCCCAATAACACAGCTCCTGATATTCGAGGTCAGTGGTGGTGGTGGTCCCCTGCATCCCGCCGCTGCTGGCAATGCAAAGATCTGTCACAGAGAGGGGCACTGATTTGGGAGGTACAACAGAGAGCAGAGCGAGAGGCCCTGGGATGCTGTTCTTGCTCACCCTTCACAGACCCAGCCGCTATTTACTATGACACCAGGAGCTGGAAGAGCAGAAAAGGGAATCTGGGCAGAATGATAAAGTGGGTTCATCCGCGGCAGAAAAGCCTTGTCCCAGCGGCCCCACAAAGCTCTTGTAGGCTACGAATCGCCGGGTGGAGAGGTTCAAGTAGCTGCCGTCTGCCCTGCTTTCTCTCCCTTCATTTACGGAAAGGCATGAGAAATATTTCATCCTTTTTGTTGAGACAGTTTCCTTGCACTCAGGAAGGCGGAACAAGTGCATTTATGCTCTCACTCCAGGACTTGCTGATGGCCGTGAGAGGCAGCTGGGGACTAGGACTGGGCTTGTTACAGCTTCAGAAATTCAGTGGTGAAGTGCCTTTGCGTTGGGTGAGAACGAGGAGAGCTCTCTCGTCAAACAGCAACGTGCCGGCTGACCTCAGCTCCCCTCCAGAGCAGCCACAGCTACAGAAGAAGGCTTTCTGCCATGGTGAGGTGGTCTTCCTAGGGCCAGACGTCCCTCGGGACGTGTGGAGCTGCAGGTGGGTGAAGCCCAGAGAGACCCTGGACATGGGGGAAGGTGGAAAGAGCTGCCTTGGGGCACCTTGGCGGTTGCAAGACCCTGGCTTCGGTGGCCACCGTGGTGGTGTCCTTCCAGCAGAACATAGGAGCTGAAGCAGAGTAAAGCATCAAGCTGAGCTGCTGAAGCAGCCCAGGCTAATGAACCAAAAAATGCTCCATCCCCGACCTGAAAATTCTGGACCACTCTGTTTCCCATCTTTCAATTCACCCTGGCCAGGACCAGAGCAGATATGCAGACCCTTCGGGATAAATTGTAGAATTTAGCCATGCATTTCCTAATAAATAAAGCTGTGCTGGAGCCTGTTTCCTTGGCCATGAAGCCACGTCTTTGGGGTGGGGGAGCTGTGACCATGGGGGGCCTGTGCACTCTCGGCCTTTTCTTGGTACCCCCAAATTGCTGCTGGCTTCAGAGACATGTCGGAGCAGGTCTTGGCACTAGGCAACAAAACAGCTGAAGTTTGGAGAGGTGAATCCCACCCCACCAGGAGCAGAGAGACCTGAGTGATGCGTAAGCCTTGCTCTTCCCTTCTATCAAAAAGTTAAAGCCCATTTTATTATTTTTTAATAACTTAAGTCATGCAGAAGGGTCTAGCTAGGGATTTCTCGGCTCTCTGGTGCGACGCTGTCAGCAGCAAGCCGAGCCCATGCGCCACGGGGCTGGTGTAAATTCAGACCTGATCCACCAAATCCAAGAGAATCCTCCTTGGTTTCTTCACCCATAAATTGCCTTCCCTAGTCTCAAAAAGGGGCAAAACCTTGCACTTTGGTGCATCTCTGCAGCCAGCCATCCCTTGAGACAAGAAGAAAGACTTTTCCTTGGATGGAATCGTTCCCTTGGCCAGACTTCCCATGGTCGACTGGTCCTTTGCTCATCTCTCCGGTCCCTGCACCAACTGCGCGTGTTGGCATGTCTCCTGAAATTTGTAAAAGGTGCTGTTTGTTCCTCCAATCTATAATATTGCTATGAATTGTTGCGTTTCATTAATGAACTAGGTAGGATCGACAGCGGTTTGATTAAGGAGAAGCCCAGACGAGGCACGGCCGAAGAGGAGGGCCCAGACAGTGCTGATGGGGCTCGTTTCTCGGTGGGCTCCCTGGGCCACTCTCATTAAGGTGCTTCTCCTCCCCACGCCTCAATTCCACATATGCAAAATAGGGCTGATTCCCTGTCCTTTACTCAGTGTGGGAGTCTTAATTAAGGTTTTTTGAAGAAGCCCTGGGAAGACCTAGGACGGGGAGCGGCTTTTGCCGTATCCGAGCAGGCATCCTTCCAGGCCTGGACCGGCAGCGGCAGCTGGCTGCCGTCCAACCTCCCTCCTCTCCCCGCGCTCCGGGTTTGTTAACATCCCAATCAATAACACCGCGACATAAAATCCAGCCTCAACTTTTCTCCCTGGTTTCAGCTGCAGCGCGGGGTTGGGTGTTTTATTCCCCCCCTGCCCCGAGCTCGCACCCTAAATCCTATTTTTCCAGCTCCTTTGAGCCCCGCTGGGAGGTATTAAGGTATTATTATTATTCCCTGTTGCTGCGGGGAATGGGGCGAACGTTAATGAGGGAGATGCGCGCCCCGTCCTCTCCTCTAAATCAGTTCATCTTTTCTTACGCCACCTCTCCCACCATCATGAGCTTTTAAAAATAGCAAATTGGGGGTTATTCTTCCTTTCTTTGGGAGGATGACCTTTAGGGTTCGCAACGCGGAGCTCTGATGGATAAAGAGACATTTATTTTCCAAGGGGAAAAAAAAGGAAAGGAAAGCTGCGAATCTCACGTGATCACATGGTGTTAGGAATTGGACCTTTAGGGAAAAAAACAGGCTGTTGAGGACCTTGATAAATTTAAGAGCTGGCAAGTGCCCGCCACCAGACCGCAGATCTGTCGGGAACGGGTTCCTTCTTGCTTGCAGGAGCCAGCGGGATGAGGGATGCGGTCTAAGGCAGGCTGGTGCAAATATTATCCTATTAATAATCAATAACCGCTCGCAGGGCGAGATGATTCAGGCCAGATTGGTATATAATTGCTATTATTGTTATTCCGGTTTAAAACCAGTTCCTCTTCGCTAATGCCACAAGTGATCTGGAGCGATGTATTTTTAATTCGTTCTCAGGCACGGCGCAATCCATCACGCGGCGTTACACACCGGCTGGAACCAAAATGTCAGCGCCGAGCGGCGAAACATTTTTGTTATTTAAGTTACTGTATGCTAAGTTTATGTTGATTGCTCCGAGTATCATCTCCGAAAGTTAACTAGCGTTAAAGTGTTGATAATGTCCCACTTTCGCAATCATATTTGCATAGTGCACAACAGAGTTTAGCAGAAAAAAATTAGCTTAAGTGCTGTTTTTCATCAGCCCTGTCAGTCTCATACTGTTTGCTTCATCTCGGTGCGCGGGGCATTTGGTGACAAATGGTTATGACATTTTTCATCGAAGCACTACGTTACGATACAATCGTCGTCTTCTGCCTCATGGCTGCATCCTCGCCACGCAGCGGGAGAGGGGAGGGGATGGAAACGGGGGCAGAGGAGAAAGAATTGGGATTTTTTTTTTTAATTTATTTCTTTTTTTCATTAAAAAAGATTTTTTTTTTTTTTTTCTCAACCTCTCCCCCTTCCATCTGCCCGAGGCGGCCTCGCCAGAAATATTCCCGGGGGCAAAGGGAAAGCATCCTGTTCCCAGTGAAGCCGTCGGCAAATAGCTGGATGTACAGGACCCGTCTACAAATAGGGGCGACCTCTCTTTGTTCGGGGCTCGGCGCGGCAGGGCCAGGACCACTGTGTCACCAGAGGCCTTCTCCTCCCTCCCGGCATCCCAGCATCACCGCAACCT
>VYZM01008934.1:8715-96061 GCA_013398915.1 Dromas ardeola
GATGGGATCTTATCCTACCAAAACTAGACAAACTGGTATAAAAACCTACTAAAAAATTTGGAAAAGCCAGAAGAATCTGTGAAACCCATAAGGACTCATTCCCACCTAATTCATTTAGGAAATATCTGGGAAGCATTTGGGAAGAGACTGCAGAAATTACCTAATTTAGTCCAAGCAGAAAAGCATTCTGTAACTTCCCATTACATAACAATAGTTTGCTCCTGAAAAAGACTTTGAGAAAAATCATTCTTTAGGATATATTCCCAGAGATTCAGAGTTGCCTGGGAAACTAGCTGCCATGTGTGGTTCTTCTCTTTTCTGAGCAAATGTTGAGTCACATGGATTTTCCATGTGTCAGGTTTCATTGCTGACTTTCTAAAAGCTGAATGTATCTGCTCAGCAGAGCTGGATCATATAGGCCTTTACAGTCAGCTTTGCATCTGTGGGACTTACTCTCTTTCTATTTGTATTTGATGATGCTTGCATAAATATTCTGAATTAAATCTTACATAAACAGGACTAGAGAATTTTTCATTAGTGTTTTGATGATTACTTTCCATTCACAATTGATTTATTCTGTTATCTATGATATCTGTGCTAGTATCTCATAAAAATCTATGCAAGCATTGATTGCTAAGAGCCTAGAAATTCACAAATTCAAGAGAAGCTGCTTGAGAGTGAAATGAAAAAAAAAATCTATTTTTAGACCAAGCTCTTTTCTTCGTCTATTGACCCTTTTGTGGCTGAGCACTGAATTTCACTGTGTGTCTGAACTAAATTAGAAAAAATGTCACCTCTTCCACAGAAAAAGTGATATTAAAGTTCCTACACACTTCTCTTAACTGACTTGCAGATGAGTCAGGCAGCTACTGTGAAATTTTCACTTTTTTGACTGTTACCTTTGCTTCTGGACTGCCTAGCTGAAAACACGACAGCAGTAACTTGCCCAGTGATTGTTGTTCACTGGCTCAGCAAAAGTTTTCGTGTGTGTACCTCATGCCACTACAACATGTTTCATCAAATGCTGGGAAACAGCTCGCATGGTCACCTGGGCATCTAGTGCCGTATATGATTTTTAAGGCTGTAAGCAGACATCTGCACAGCGACGGCACACATCTTGTGAGATAATGGTGTCCTTAATTTGTACCTGGAATCTAAGTGGGATACTGCAAACCGTCTAATGCCTTATTATGTCTATGTTGAGTTATCTCAATCATCCTCCAGATATTTAAGCTTATAGTCAGCTTCTAATGATATATACTACCAGATGCCTGCTACTAGGATTCTACCTCTAAGAATAGGAACTGTGCTTAAGACAGAAATCTTCTTCCCATTTGAAAACAGCTTCTGGGGAAAAAAAAAAATCACAGAAAAAAACAAGACGTTCATATCAAGGCACATAAAACTGCATCAGTTGCATAGTTTCTATTTCTTTCTTTCAAGGAACAAAATTAGCCAAGTCATAGTCCCCATCCAAAGCAAAAGCAACATCGTTTCTCCTGCATGTTTGAAGGTGATTCAGTGTGATAAGTCATAACTAACAAAAGTAACTGGTGTTTAAAAAAGAAAATAACACGGAGAAATCTAATTGCAGAGGTAAATAGATCATTGTGATTTGTGTGAAAATAATAAAAAAACCACATTCAGCCTCTTATATCACTGTTTCAGTTCCTCTAATAGTAGAGGTAAAATAAAAAAAATATTGTATTTGCTACTGCTACTAATAGCCACTGCTGTGGCTATTATTGTTATCACATTCTAGCCCTTATCTGAATAAACTTATAAACCTCACCAGTGAGAAATGCAATGGTACTGCAGAACTTTACTGCCTGTGGTACTGGAACTTTTACAAGTGATGGTGAAACATTCAAACAATTTGGTGAAAAACTAATAATCACAAACTGTAAGTGCAAAGAAGTTTTACTAAAAAGGCTTTAAACATACCTGAGCAGTTATCCTCTTCACTTTCCTGTTCACTTTCCCTGCTAATGTAATGTATCCAAGGAAATCATATACTCTTAAATTGCTACTACACTTAAGGCTTACAAATAAATGAAAAGGTAAGCAGCATTTGTGAGCACTTGTCTTCTCTACTAAATCATTGGGTGTCACGCTGTAAACTGGGATGAAACTTCAAAAATGGATTGTAACCCCTCAGAAAGAGTGTTCATTATGTAAAAGAAGAGATCGTAAATATTTAGCTACAGTGTTATCAACATTGTAGTATAAATGCAGTGCACTATAAATGTTATTACACTCTACTTGTGAGCAATAAAATAGCTGGGAATGCTGAGTTTACATTCTCACCTTGTGTTATGTCCCAGAAGTCTTAAGCCACAAATCAGCAATGCACTTTGCTTGCTTACTTAGTTCAGGTTCACTGGGACTTAAATACGTGCACTTTCATTTCAAATGCTTACTTACCTAAATCTCATTTTCAAATGTATTGAAAATCAAGTTTAGATTTTAAGATCTTTGTAATGATTGTGAACATTTGTAGAAAATAACGCAATAGAACTTCACTATTGTCTAACTATGGTTAGCTACATACACCAAGAACAGCTTTCCTGTGGTCAGCATTTAGGTGCCCGTTATACATACACAGAGACAAAGAGCACTTTTCAATGGCCAGATGGCCAAATTATTAGCAGCCAGAAAATCTTTTGGTTTCATTGTTTCCTTCTGATGATCTATGCTGATTACCTGACTTTACGCAGTATATGTGACTTCAAATTCTCTAATCAGAATTATCATTAGCTAGAGGAGGATAGAAATGTATTTTGTTTAGGGTATTTATTGTTTTGGTTTTAAAAAGACTTTCCCTTTCTTATGAGTTCTTCAACATCTATTTTAAGACAGAATGACTCACGCTCTGGAGTTCCCATTTCTCACCCTGAGAATCTGGGTGACAGTTCAGAATAAACATTTCCAGATTGCTACAGACAGGCGAGATGAGTTCAGCCTGTCATAACTGAATGCATTCAGTAAAGTGGAGCCATGAAACCATAGAACGATGAGGGCTTCCAAAACTATCTAATGTTTCCATCCAAATCTTATTATAGTTAGGTACATAAACCATTATCCAAAGCATGTCAACATTTTCTTTTGACTTGAGAGACAAAAATCTGAGGTACCGTTATGCTGATAGCTGCAAGCTGTGTCTAATCTTGTCCCCATCTAAATTATCTCCTATGGCTCCGTATTAGCAGCATGTGTGAACATGTGTGGTCGTACAGTTCCGATCAAGCATCAGTATTCTGTAGGAGACAATATTCTGTATCCTGCAGTGCCCGTAAGTGGATAACAGGTTTCGAACATATATATGATACTTTCCCCTTAATACTCTCCTAGCTTCTGCCTATTTTCAGCTCAGAGGATTTTCTGAGCCTGATGCGGTATGTCTATTTAGTAACATTTACTGGATCTCCTGTCAAAATGATTGTCCAGTCTACTCTGAATACATGTATATATTCCCCAGAATCTCCCTGGCAAACAGTCCCACTGGTCTGTCACCCACAGTGAGAAGAAGCACCTCTTATTTGTTCTGAGCCTCGCATCTTCTTCATCTGATGGCACCCAGTTCTCGTATTAGAAGAAACAGTGAGCAGTCAATCCCTACCCACAGTCTCTACATCAGGCATGATTTTTACCTTATTTCCTCCAGAGTAATTTCTAAGGAAGTTATTCCATATCATAATTGTTGCCTTCTGTGAACCTTTGCCAGTTTTTCTGTGTCATTTTTAACGAGATCAGAACTGCATGTATTAACTGGGGTGTGCATGAACTGTGGTTTTGTACAGTGGCATAATGATGTTCTTTTGTATTTCTTTATTCCTTTCCTTGTAACATCAAATATATGATTCATTTTTCCACTCCTAGCAAGCGCTGAGCCGATATTTTCATTTGTCACAAACATTAAGACTTACTCCAATGGCAACAGGCAGCACAGACCCTGTCATTTTCTGTGTGAAGCTAGGTTTGTTTGCCCTGACGTGCATTACTTTGTATTTATCCCAAAAGAACTAACTTTTTTTTTTTTTTTAAATTTCATCTGCTGTTTTATTACTCAGTCGTTTTTTAAGATCAGGCTGTAATTCTTCACAGTCAACCCTCATACTTACTGCTTTGACCTTTGAATTCCTCTACTGTGTGCAAACGTGGTCACCTCACTGCTCACTACACTTTTCCAGGTCACTTATGAGTATGTTGAACATTACAAGTCCCAGTCTCTGTGGAATACTACTGGCAATTTTCCTGTATATCAGATTTAATGATCTGTTTCTACCTTCTTTCCTGTCTTTTAACCACTTATTTACCTATGTTAGGACCTGCCTTTTCAGTTGTTCGGTTTCCGCACAAGCATTTTGCGTGACACTTTGCAAAAAACCTTTTGAAAATCCAAGCAGAACACACTGAATATATTATCCTTACCCAGAAGTGTTTTGAGCTCTTGAAAGAACTCAAAGATGTTTGTACGATAGGACTTCCCTATCTTACAAATCATATCTTTGTATCTGTCGCCGTTTGGGCCGGCTTGGCCAATGGCAAGATGACAGATGCTCTCCCCCACCTCTCACTCCAAGGAGAGAGGAGAGATTTATGAGTTTAGAAAAACTTTAACTACTTTAATGAAATATTAATAATAAAATAAATAAAAGAAATAATTAAATAGCTACAATATATACAAATATATACAAAACTGTATTAAGCTCCCAGGGAGAAGTCACTGGCAGGCGCTTTGAAATTTCCAGACTGGACTCAGTGACCAATGGGAACTGGAACACACTGACCAGGATCAAAAGGCAGATGAGCTGACAGGGTCCCCCTGAGAGGAAATGCAGAACCACTCTTGCAGCGTAGAGCAGTGACACTTTGCTTTGAGCCACAATACATGCCAATGGGACTGATGGGAAGGAGGAGTCGAAAAAGCCAGGTGCAATGATGCCCAGAAACCCTTGTCAAATGCCAGTGGCAGANTGGAAATCATATTGATTCTTCTGAAGTAGCTTCCATTTATTCAGATCTCAGCTAATTCAGTGTCAACACAATCTTTATTAATGTGCTTGCAGGTTTACAGGTCTGTGCTTCCCTAAGTCCCCCTGAAATATTTCTTTTTAAGGACTCTCACCACATTTGATTTTCTCCAGTTTTCAGATACTAAGAGTTAGATGAGACACATGGTGCATCTATAGTTGTACTATTTCATCCTTGAGTACTGTTGGGACTTGTGGGTGAATATCATCCAATGTTAGTCATTTGTTAGTTTCATTCTGCTTCTGCTTATCATGATCACCTTCCACTGATACTGTTACTTCAGCATCAGGTTGAACCTTCATTAATCCTCATCCTAACCCCCCAAAATATTCTAGCATGGGAATCTCCCCAGGTGTTTCTATGCTGAACAATGATACAAAAATTTTATTTATCACCTCTGAAGTGGTGTTGTCCTCTCTGAATGTATTATCATCATTGTGCATGTCTCCAAGGATTATCTCACGGCCTTTTTGCTCTTGCTGATTTTGGTGGTTTAGATTAGATGGCATTAGGTTAGATTCTTTACTTACCTAAGGAAAAAGCCACCCAGAAGTTGCCTAGTCATGGAAATTAGTTCTAATTTGAAAGTTGGTATCTGGCAGCAATTCATTGCCATAGTGCAAAGCACAATCCCTTTAGTAAGAAAACAAAAATCCTCATTCCAAATATCTAAAAAGAAAGAAATGCTCCAGAAAGTGGAAGAGAAACCACCTTGTGAATTAACAACTATTTGAAGAAGTATTGTTTCAATTACATGCTGTACAATTGCTTCACCAAACAGTGAAGCTCTTTTTTTTAAATTTATTTTCAATAGGAGGCTACTCAGTTGAGTTTAGGAACATTCTGATGTCTTTGACAAGAGAAAGGGGAAAAAAAAGATGTGTACCCAGGAATTAAAAAAGGAGAAAAGTAAAGAAACAAAGTGAATTTTACTAACTATTAAAAGAAACAAAGCTTTTCTTCTAAACTCAGCACAAAATGTTTTTCAGTATCACCCTTGTACAACTGTGCATTGTCTTTGGCAAGATATGACTGTCAATTCACATTCAGGACACACATCTTCTGTGTGCAAGATATAGTCCTATAATGAATTATGAATCCGTCTCTTTCCTTCAGGGTTTGTTTTTTGATATTTTTTTTCTTGCTTTTAAATATTCATTGTAAATGGACTTGGAGAAAAGTGTAGAAATGTCAACTATAGTCTGCTTTTTGCATGCTGGGGAAGCCCTGGAATGCAAGTCATCTTTCATATCCCTCTTGCATCCTTCCTGTTGGCCTTTGGAGTGCCTTGGAGCTGACTGAGGAATTTTCTCACCCTCCCAATCATTTTGAGTCAGCTTGGTTTGCTCTTTTACATTCCTGTCATTTCATATGGTTGCTAAGTAATGTAGTGGCACAAGCTGGCAGCCTCGGGAATAGGAATGGTATGACTAGTGCCAGAATTACCTCTGCTCCGTAATAGAATAATGTGCTATCAGCTACTCCACTTGGGAAGCCATAGCTGTCACCTTAAAGTATTTTCTATTAGAACTTCCCCACTGTCTTTAAGTGCAAGTTCATCTTTTCCCTCAAGAAGCAGAAGTGATGAAACTTGATGTTCTGGCCTCAGAAAAAGGTGGAAAAAAACATCAGATAAAATTGAATAAACAACATTGATCTGTGTTCTGAACTAGTTCTTACCATTCTGTTAAGGGACTGCTTGTGTTTGACTGAGCAGATCAGGTTCTCTGACAGGGTAAAGTGGGCAAGTTCACTGACATTTCTGAAGCTCTGAATGTTTATAGTTGCTCTGAATTTGGCACAGAACCAGTGCAGGCTTTCACTCATGCAACTGGAGCTTTGGATCTCAGTAATTGGGATGACTTCAAGGAGGATATCTAGCAGGCTGTTTCTTTCATGAGCAAAAATCAGACATTTCCTTTATAAAATACAGTTTGTTCACGAGTCTATTTTCCTCAAGATCAGGAGAAATCTACAGTCAGAAGAAACTTCTTGGCTTATAATTAAAGCCTCTGCCTAGTGAGTGCTTTGGACAAAAGTTTTATTTGTAGGTAGGAGTTTTGTGGGGGCTTTTTATGTGGTTTTTTTTTTTTTTAAGGTTATGTTGATGACTGAGGTTACGCTTTCTTGGCTTTTTTACTGCATGTGCTCCCCTGGAGTTTCTATTAATTCTTTGAGACAAGCAGCAGGAACTAAATCTACTCCTTGCACTGGCATTTCTTACTGAGCCTCCTATGCACACTCTGAACCATTTGGCAGTGAAAAATTGCTCGGATGAAAAACTACCTTGTTTATGAACACCTGTTATGATGGCTCCTCAGTGCTTGCAGATCCACAGTAATTTTATGGAAATTATAGAATATAACTTTATCATATACGTTGATTTTGCAAACATACAAGCAAATAAAATTTATCATTTTGGGAGCATAGTTTCTCTCTTTTTCACTTGGAACCCTAGGGATAGTTACACAACACTGCTTCGCCAAAAATCTGAACCATTTCTTAAAACTGTCCAAGGACAGTTCTAGGTAATACCTTACTTCAGCAAAGAGTTTTCCCAATCTGTTACCTCAGGAGCTGAGAAAAATATGGTTTGCTAACACTTTTTTGGCCACGTCTTTATGTATAGAGTATAGAAATGCTTCTAAGTAAAAAGTGCTTCTAATCCATGTTCTGTCTCCTATATATGGCACGTTCAAGATGTTACTTTTCTCTTACAGAAGACAGACGAAAAAATTATTACCAAATTCCCACCATTGTTTCATTTTTCTGCTCATGCCCGGCAGCAGGGCTTATTGTAGGCTCAATGCCCACAGTCACATTAACTGCTCATTTTCATCTCCCAGTTCAGCTCAACTTTTGGCCCTGTCATCGGTCACGATGGGAGAAATGAGGAGGAGTGTTTGTCGACACACGCGCCTCACACAACAGAGAGGGCTCCCCCAATCACTGCGAGTGCAGTGGCCTCATGGTGCATGCACTATTGATCAGGAGTGTGGAGAACTCTGGTATCATCTGCAGAACTAAATCACTGGTAGAAGAAAAACACAACAAACATGGAGATTTGCAGCCTAATTTTTACTGTCACTTTTCCAAGTAAAACTAGACTTCGAGGTCTACAGCCTGCAGAATGCATGGACAGCTGAGTGTGCTGCTTGACAGCTTCTGTGTGCATGAGGTTTAGATCCCCAAATTTGTAAGTCAGCCACCCAGCAGCTGCGTAACATTCTGTAGTCCTAACCTGAAGATGTATGTGAGATGATGACAATAACATTAATAAAGGTGTTTGAAAAAAAAAAAAAAGGTCCTTCTGTTAAAAAGAAAAAGAAGTACTCCAAACTGAAGAAAATGGTTTTACATCTTTAAAGAGCTTTATTGTACAAAAGTATTCATAAGCCAGCATGAATTATGACATGTAACAATTGATTTTTGTAATAGAAGTCAAAATCAATTGAAGAAGCAAGACAAACATGAGCAAAATACAAAGCCTTATGGAAAACATACGGATTTTTTATTTTACATGGCTGTGCATCATGCTGCATTTTATGGCTGGCAAGGAAAACTCCCAAATACTATGAGGGAGACAAAAGTGGTAATTTAAATTCAGCCTTTCAGAAACTGTCTGAGAGATTCCCTGTAAGGAAGTATACTGTGATGTTCCTCTCTCATCAGAGTAAAAAGGCTCAAAAGCTAAATAAAAAGATGAACTCTTGCAAATTAAAAAGGTCAAGAATTTAAAATAAGAGATTGTAGAGGAACCAAAAAGCTTAGGAAGGAAGCTCCAAACACAAACTTAGCCGTCTACAGGCACCAACAGTCCTGGTGACTAAATATACTGCATCCTGCAAAATAGATTTCACAACCACTACTGAGTAGTTAGCTGAAAAAATGAAAATAATTCCCCTGCAATATGAAGGTTTGCATCACTGATAACAGCCTGAAGAGTTTTTGGAAGAGTTTGCAAAGATTATATATAGAACACATTTTATAGCTTTGCCTTAGCATCATAGCTGATTTTGTTGACTTGGTAAAAGGAAGGAGGCTGACTAGTTCTGGAAGAATCCTACGAGACACACATTAAAATACTCCAGCTTAATTTATGAATAGAATTCTGATGCTCAAAACACGGGACCAAACCTTTCCCTTTCTCACTGACCGGAAAGGATGCATCTACATGGGATCTCAAAGGAAGCCTCAGCAGTATTTGTCATTTAGCTCATGCTTGAATGTCCCTGACTCTGCACACACAGTGGTGAAAAGAGACCCAGGATCCTAATGATGAGCCTGTGCTACTCCTGTGTCTAAGTAATTATCTCCAAAAAGGAATAGGGACCTTCAGTTCCTGCCTGATGCCTGAGTGATGTAGAGAAGTCCAGCCATGGTCTGGAAACTGGCCATCATGACTTCAATCACTTACCTCAATCATACTCATTTAACACAAAAAATTAGGGACTTTTTGGTAGCTTCATCTATACTGTTTGGAAGCCTATTTGTTAGTCAGAAAGAAAGTTGCAGCTTGCTAGCTCTCCCCAAGCACACACTCTTGGAAGAGACTAGGAAATCACATTGCCATGGCAACACAGTTTCCAGAGACTCTGCTACAAAGGTAAAAAGTGTTGAACACAGTTCATGGCACTGCATAGGCCAAGTCACTAGCTGTAGCAAGCTATATGTCTGCAGAATTTAGCAATTTTTCCAATTCAAAGAGTAGGGACAGCTATTAGCAAGACTCGTTCAAGCCTATCCTGTGGCTGGAGAAAGCAAGCAGGGAGCTCATGGGGATCACACCACCTTCCTTACTGGGCAGTTTTACCCACTTCAGGGGTTCAAGGCTTAATCAGCACTGCCTGGACAAGCTCAGAAGGGAATACATTTAATGCAGGCAGATGGAAGCTTAAGCCAACAAAACCAGAGACACTGGACCTTACAAGTCTGCCCCCACCCCACCTCCTGCAGCATTCACTTGGGAAAGTCTTCCATATTAATTCGGTCTTGCCCCCTCTTCACATCCTCAGCCTCTTTTTTATGTCTGTGATCAAGCCCAGTATTTTGTTTTCCTGCCTTAGCAAATCCCCTCACTGCAGAATTTCTGAGTGAAATATCAAGACTCTCAAACAATAACTGGTGGCTTTAAAATGTCTCTTTCAGCCTGTCACTTTAGTAAGCTGTAACTCTCGTCCCACGCTTTTGCCTGTCCATTTAAATTCTAAGCTCTGCAGGAGAAGGGCCTACTGTATAGCTGAGTGATACCTGGCCCAGTGGGATCTTAATATCATTCCAGTACTCAGTCATAAACACGCTCACAGTGTACTTCTTGTCTCTTCGCAGATAGAGGAAGGGTTGACAATGTTGTCGGTTGTTCCACCCTCTCCCCCTCTGCCTTCACCTGCTTTTGAAGGAGGAAAATGAATGAGGCAACTCAGAAACCTCACAGACACCAGCGACAGAGGAGACAAGACCACAGACTCTCCCCAGCAGACTCTATCAAAACCCATGTCATTTAGGAACACATTTAACCTCATTTTCAAAAACATAGCAAACGTTGCTGAATCTACTACCTCGCTTGGTCAGTTAGTTCAACGTTTAATTAACCTCACTGCTAGGAACTTCATCTTAATTTCAAGATAGAAAATGACACACTTCTTTAACTTCCAGTTTCTGGATCTTGTTATGCCTTTGTTATTAGCAAGAATAAAAAATGGTTTGGTACTACACATCTTTTCTCTGTATAGGAACACCTATAAACAATAACACTGGAAGGTGTCTATCAATCACAGTCATTCAAGCACTGTTACAAAGCAAAAAAATATATTTCGATTTTTACAGCTCTTTTTTTTTTTTTTTTTTTGTAACCAAAGTGAGGGCCATAAATGTTGATTAGATCCTTGGTTCTGATTTTTCACAGGGTATTAAATTTCACGGAGATCCCCTTATGGAGAAGCAAATGATTGTACTTAGAGCAAACTGTACCAGTCCTCAGGTGACCTAACTGCGGTTTGGCAGGGAACAGGAATGACTAAGATGTCACTGTCTTAATTCCTGCAATGATAAAGAACTGCTTTGGTAATCCTGGGAGATGAACTATGTCCTAATCAATATGTGAATGGGTAGGAAAAAAAAATGTCAGCCTACTCTGTAGGAAAACATCTTCCAATCCTGAATGTGACACCTCTTAAACCCTCAAGAATGTGGGCAGGACACATACCTGGCATCACTATTTCATGTATCATCACCAGCTATGGCTGGATTATTTTTGATGCTCAATAGAAAGAAAAAAACCCAAAAGAGCAGTAGCATGTATAATCAGCTGTGCACTAGGGAAACAAATTCTACTTAATTATTGGAACTGATCAGCTGAGGTCCTAAAAGATGAAGTTCACTTACAGTCAATGCCCCAATCAGGAAATTCAAGGATCATCAGTTTATGGAGGACAATACAGGAAATTTTCTTCTTCCCATGGCCCAAAGAGGAAAAAACCAGAAAGTTTCCAAAACTCACAGATTTTGAGGTTTGCCGCAATATCCGTGTTTATCCAACCCAAACCACACACACAGGGACACTAACATGCTTTTGTGAAACTGTTAAAACAGATCTTTGTTTACCAATACCAGACCTCACTTTAAAGGCAATCACTTTAAGGTGGATAATTCTTTCCCTGTCCCCATGGTAATTGCCGTCACTGCCAGGAAACTGCATCTTGTTTTAAAACTGCATTTATTTAACTTCACTCTCCAGCCATTTTTTTCATTTTATGCATTTGTAAACAAGAACTGAAAAGACTTTTAGTAATTTGTGTCTCTTCCATGTTTAAGTGCCTTTCAAAACACATAGATCAAGTAATCTCCCAACCTACTATTTGAATATGAATTTTTTATTTATTTTTCTTTCTGCCTCCTGGATCATTTGTTAGCTTTCCTTGAAATTTGTTCTATAACTGTGTTTGAAGTAGGCATACTAGATATATTTTACTAATGGTATGTACAGTCAAGATCTGCCTATTCTGCTACCCTCTTCTATAGCAAAGAACCATAGAAATATTTTTGACATCACAGAGTTTATCTTCTGCTAGCTATAAGTGTTGATATCAAGTTTTCCTCAGATCTTTACTTTGAAAGACTGAATTTCCCTCCTGCTGAGATCATCTTTATCATTGAAGCTCTGAACTATTACCTCGCCTCTGAATGTATGAAAACACATTTTAGTGCATTGAGACCATTTAGCAAGGTAATTTTGATCACTTTATAATAATATCTTGCCTTTGTCTTTATAAAAAAATCAGCCTTTGAAATGCAAGCTTACCCAGAAAATGGTAAGATCATCACTCTACTGCCCAGCTAAAATACAGTTTACTGGATGTCCTATGGCAAATGTCTTGGAGAAATCCAGGTGCAACGCCAGCAAGTGCATCTTTATTATTCAAACCTGTAATGTCATGAAAAGGAAGAAAAGTATTTTATCAGACAGGACCAAACTTCCATGAAACTATCCTGTAGAGTTTTATCTTGTGTTTCTTTATTTACAGATCTCGAGTAATTATTTCATCACTATCAGATGACTTTTTTTTATATCATTCTTTGTTCCATTTTAATCTTCCAGTCCTCTAGTATGGTTCCAAGGTTTGCCAAATATTAACACAGTTCTTGATGTGACTAGTGCAACTAGTTAATTTAATGCTCTGATTTGGAAGTACTTTGGGCTCATGATTTGAAAATATTTATTATAACATACTTTCCCTCACATCCTCCTTTGTCAAAATTGATAAATTCTGTCCTCATCAGATGGAGTGAATGTGTCTTCCTACATTCTTCTAAATATGGAGAACTATTTGTCAAACTTTGTACTTAGTTTAGTCACCTTTTGCAATGTTTTTCAGCAGCATTTAGCTACAGCCCTCTACCTGACTGCAATATTCATGTTTTAAATTACTTAGAGCCTTAACCGTGTTCACTACTGATACTTGTTGGCTCATTTATCTTCCCTCAACAGTCATATGCATTTCTTAATTTTAACTTACCTCATTTGCCATTTCCTTAACCTTTGGTACATCCATAATAATAATAATAATAATAATAACAACAACAACAATAACAACAACTATTATTATTGTTGTTGCTGTTGTTGTTGTTATTATTATGATTTTCATATAAGCACTTGACCACTGCTAAGCATAAGTTTCTTAGTGTTTTGGAATTGTGTTCTTGGAGTCCATGAACAAGTCATACCTTTTATTTGAACCCTTCTATGTTAAATTGATGTTCCAAATCAGTTATGCTTATGGCTTTAGAAAACTTTTTTATTCTTTCTATAAACTCTTTAAAAGCCTTTAAAAATAAATAGACAGACAGATAAATAATTTTGCTCGGTACCAAAGTCTTCTTCCAAAGTAACACAAGTTAAGAATGACCATTCGTATCTAAGCAACAGATTTTAGGTTGATGTTTAACACTTGTTGCATGTCTTAAAGTGAGATTCAGCACTGAAGGAGGGATTCAGTTTCAAGTCAAAACACCTTAACTTAGGTAGCTACATTTGAGTTATTGTCAGTAAGTTCTTACCATAGTCAAATGAGATACAAGCAAAGCAGTTAGGGGGGCGAGGAGAGCTATTCACCTAACCTAGAGAAGGATTCAGCTGTTTAGATACTATTTTAGATAACTTCCACCATTCAGTTTGGCCTCTCAGAGCTGGTCAAGAAAACAATTATTTTTCTATAGGTCATGTATCACGTATGACAAATGTCATCCCTGTACAAAAGTATGATATATTGCAGGGCATTTCAAATGTTACCTATGCTTAAACAACTGGATCCTGTTCCCAAGTGGCTGCTCAGCTGAATAGCTCTCTAGACTCCATGCCTTCAAGGTCTAGGGTTACCTAAAGGGTATATGAGACATTTCTACGGCACTGGCAGTTAGGACAGAACCTCTGGGAGACACCTGCCCTTCTGGAGCAGCAGCTGAAGGGAAAGGCCTCTCATTGCAGTAAAAAGCCTGTAGGTGAGCAGCTAAATTAAGCCTTTGATCTCCATTGAGCGTAGGGAACACAGAAAAAGATACCTACCCCATATATGGACACCTGAAGGTAGACATTTAAGTTGAGATGGCTTATTTGCAAACTGAACCTGACCACCAGTGACCCTGTAATAAAGATAGTGTTTTCCATATTGATTTATTACGTTTAAAAGTGCTAAGAAAGAATTATGCTGGCTGGGTAAGATATTGTGCCAGATTTCCTCATTATAAACCCTGATAAACCTTTTTTTATTATCCCTGCATGATACAAAGAGATGTATGATGCATGTATCATCATATCACTTTAGGGACAAGTTAGTACTTTTCTCTGGTGGGAAATCACAGATATGCTAGCTACAATTTTGCTGTTAGAACTATTATTCATGAGTAGTTGATCTCCAGCAACTCCCAATTTTTAGGTCTTCCTTTTCTTGTTTGATTTCTGTGTGGAACTAGTCTTCCATTTCCCAGACAACTCTAACCAATATGTCCAACCACATGCCTAATGTAGACCTATTTAATTCTGTCTTTTACTAAAACTGACTCTTACACCTATTAGTCTCAATGTTCTTAGAATGCCATCCCACCTGCCCTTACGTTCTGAAGGTATTAAAATTAAATGTTGTTTCAATTGCTGTAATGAACCTTTCAAATAAAATATCTGCTGAAAAAGCAGATACTTTCTCTCATACTGTGGTGGTAATTGAGAAGTATATGTTTGCTTTGTGCGTTTTGCTCTGTGAAATGAACAGTCTTAAACAGTACATAGTCTTTTTTACTGTTTCTGCATTAAGACTTTCTTTGATTGGTGACATTTTCTACTTAGCTGTTTTCGGCTAAGTCAGAGCTTATTCATTGTTTTCTGTATCCAAGATCAAAAATGAAAGAAAATCTCTGGAAGCGGCTAGTAGAGAGAGGCTTCATCTATTTACTACTTGAAATGTTTACATATTGGATAAGTAACTACAGTAGAATTGCTTACATGAATGAAGCTCTGGGAGAACAAAGATCTGATCCGCAAGGGTGACTAACTCATTGATGCCAATGCAGGTGCTTAAAAGGGAATTAAGTATATCACTCATTCACCATTTTTTTTTTGCATTCACTGAATAGTTGGAAGGAAACTCGCTCTCCCCCTCTTTACATCTCCCTTGAGCACGGCAAAAGTTGGAAAAGTATTTGTATGGAAGAATAGTTCAGAAAGTTTTCATTACAGCGTATGTATTTTGCAATATCAGTTATAAAGCAGGCTAGCAGGAAACAACAGATGCTCATGACAACATGGGAGTGGAAAAGCAGGATCTAATACTCTAAAACACTTCCTTAAATGCAACATCTTGAGTTGAGGAAAGAGAATCCCAAGGGACCTACTGTTTTCCTCAAGTATCATCAAATGTTTTTTCAGCATCCCTCTACAGTTTGGTTCTATTTTCATGCACAGTATAGCTTAGCACAGGATGTTTCGCATGGGTTAATTTAAGTGAAGAAGACATACTTTCATGTGGCCATAAATAAAAACAGCAAAATGAATACATAGCTAGACAGAGAGCTAGACAGACAGATAAGTATGCACACAACAGGGTTCTGCTCAGTGCCTGTGATGGGTAACCATCTGAAACATAACTCTAGAATCCAGGGAACTCATTATTTCCCTGTGTAAGCCCTGTGGCTTGCAAGCCACACTAACTCACAAGACCTCAGCTTCAGAGCGAAGACCAGAGGGCACAGATTCCTCTTCAGCATCACTTATATATGTCACTGTGCAAGGAAAAAAAATCTCCGGTTCTTGGAGACAAGTTGTACCTACTTAAATATTTCTTACATGTTTCTAAGGTTGTCTCCTTGGAAACTGGAGTTTCAGCTTGTCTGCTTATCCCTTTCGTCCAAGCTCAGGTACAAGAAATCATTAGCAAGTTGAGATGCTGGTAGTTCTGACAGCTTCACATCATTAGTATGCTAACAAGTGTGAAGTAGAAAAATGTATATAATTTTCTGCTTGTTCTCCTATTTGTCCTGCCGGAGAAATGAGTTGATGAAAGTAGTAATATTAGCTTTTGGATTCATTACCACTCACATAAAAGGAAAGACGTACGCATATAAATACAGTCTTGAAAAGGCTGGTCTTACATGTTAGATGATGAAGCATAAAGGAAGGAGGAATCTTTCTAACTGTTAAATTTCATACTAATTTATTAATGAATTGAAAGTTTCAGGAAGTTTTGCATTCCATTACATTGTGATACCTGCATGTTCAGCAACACAATAGCATGCAATAAATGAAGCATTGTATACTAGATAGGTTGTGTTCAGAGTAGTAGAAGGGATACCAAAAGAACAACTTTCATAATGCTCTAATTGTTACTATCCACAGATGGATTAGAAGAGCAAAGTAAAGGAAAGAAAAACTCACATAATTCAGCTTTGTGTTTTTGCTGAGTTACCTTACCACCATGTTTTCCCCAAATACCCTAACATTTAGAGAAAATAATTGCACAATAATAGCAAAAAGCACCATTTTCATGATGTCCGATTTCATTTTAAAAATATAGAGTTGAACATATACTATTGAATTCCATTTCTTATCCTAAATCAGCCATTTATTCTCACTGTATTAACAAAAAACATTTTACCCTCTTTATTACAGAAATCGGAGAGTACTGAATTTAAAAGTCTTTCTGTAAAAGTGATATATTGCACTTAACATTGTTGATCCTCTGCGTGTTTATGAGCTAAGTTTACAATGAACTAAGTTTAAACTTTTATATCATTCATTTTCTTTTCATGGCAATAGAGTATAATTACCCTGGGCACTAGACCATAATGCTTTTAAACAGTGTGCATGAATATTGCTATAAATACCTCCAGGAATTAGTTAGGTACCCATAACTATGTCTGAAAATGTGTATGTTAATGCTTTAAATTGATGTCACATTATAATCAGGCTGCCTGTCTACTGCAATACCCACACGACCATATAGCAGAAGGTTCTAACCCATAGCAGGTCTGCAATTCTTCCCTTCCCTAACTCACTGTCCTAACCTGAACAGGAACCATAAATAAAAAGAACTAAAATGCATTAAAATAATTCTAAAGTTTGGTAAACTAACGCTAATTATTTTGTAGTTAGAATATTAAAATGGTAATCAAATGTTACATTTACCTCTAGCACCGGTTATACTTATTTGTTCATACATGCAAATAAGTAATGCCTAAACTGTTTACTTTCTGTGAACATAAGACTGCAATAGTAAGGGTGCCATTAGCCCACTCACATATGTAAGTATTTACATCCTGGCTAGCTCCAGTGAGTTCACTGAAAACTAAGATTTGACTCACTCTTTCTTTTAGTTTTGACTCAAGGTTTAAAATTTTTAGTTTTGATGAAGAACGTTGACAACATTCTGGGTATTTAAAAAAAAAAAAAAAACTGGAGGAAACTGTGAAAAGGGTTTTTTTAAACCTCTTGTACAGATCTTACAGAAGGCAGTATTTCTACAAATGTTAATGATAACTTTGGGTTTGATTACCCTTCCCAGGAAATTATTTTAAATTTAATATTCTATAAATTCAATCTCTGTCCAGTTGAATAGATGTTAGAAAACAGATCACAGATTGCTTGACTGCATGCCACAAGCATCGCAACCAGTGAGCAGCAATGTTTATTGTTGCTACCACCAACCAATTTTGATGTAATTTGAGCTCTCCACCTAAATTAGTGCAACTGAGCACTAGGAAAAAAAAACTCTGTCCTAACTGCACAAAATTGGAAGTTTTGATAATGTGTGCGTAACTTAAAGTATGTAGCCAGGAACTTAACTGACGAACGTCTGATATAGTCACCTTTACTGATAAGTCCTGGAAGAGAAGATAAACTGATTCACTATTCGGAACTTTTTTGGCACCTAAATATCATTTAAGTTGGAATTTAGGTGTAATGGGGGCCTCTGCTGAAAAGTGTGCTGAGCTGCAAATACCCAACTGACCGCTACTTTTGTGTTCAAGGAAATGAGATCTGCTCTACACAGATTTTTAAATAAGAGAGATTGTATTGGGAAAAAGTAAATTTTTTCATTAACCCTTCCTTGTAACTATAACACTGCAAAATATCTCTACTTTGTACTAGTCTCCAGGCTTCAAAAGAGGTAGAAACTCAGATCCATTTTCAAAAAGTGAGAAGAAAGACACATTGAGCTGGCATTCCTCTTTAAACAAGGAAACAATTGTGGTAGTGCTGATACAACTCTCTGCTAGGTAAAGAAAATTAAAAGAAGACTTGGGGACTCCACAACTGCATGAAGGTAACTTCTAGAAGTCTTGGTGTAACTGAGAGATGACTAGACAAGAAGAGAAAACCTTAACTTAGAAAGCTTCCAGACAAACCTAGAAATATCATTGAAAAGAAAAAGAAGTGAAAAAAACCCAACCACTTTCTCAGTTTGGATTTTTTTTTTCTTGAAGACAAGATGTCGTGTGTCCCCCCATCAGCTGCGATGAAATAAAAAGGAAATGTTAAAACTCTATACAGTTTTGAGCATTTTAGAGCTGGCCAACTGTGGTGAACTGAAAGATAAAAGGTAATGTACACCTATTTATTACTGGTGATGACTAAAAAAGGAGAGGTCCCATTGTTCTGCATCCCATAATGAACAAGTCATATTTGAGGGGAAAAAACCTGTGTGGGACAATTCAGCTTAAGATCACAAATGTATGTCTTGGAAAGCAAGGTTTCAAGGAGCCATGTTGCGTGATCTAGTTTCGCTGATGTTGTAGAACTTGTTTCTTGAAGTGGGGAGGGAACAAAGAAAAGATAATAATAAAGGCTGTTCTGTGTTACATTTACTGTTGTTGCTATTGCTGTTATTATTACTCTTCATTTTAACAACTGTGGGTTTGGAAAGATTGGATTCAAAATCCATGCTATTCAGTTCTCAGCCCGCCATAGGAACGAGTTGTCCAGTGAACAGCTGAGAGATAGAAGGAAATGGAAAGAGATGCCAATTGATTTGGCAGAAAAAGTCTTGCACTGTGATTTCTATTCTTGATCTGTCCAGACACCAACAAGGAATTCCAGAGTAAGTTTGCATGGCATGACATGAATTGTCTGAGGCACGTTCTTCGCAGGAATCAAGAGCTGTTCTTCCAATTCAATAGCCACTATGTTAACCTGGAATAAAATAGTAAAAGATAATGAAAGAAAACAACCTGATAGACCATCCTTTATAATGGATAAATATGGATTTCCATGTGAAGACATCAAAAAAACGTATCAATAGCTCAGCATTTGAACAATAGCATGAAAGAGGAATATGGTCTAATGAATTACTTGAATTCAAGTATTTCATATCAGTAAAGTTTTTTACTAAATACAGTTCCAAAGAATTTGAAGAGACGGTGATAAATTATTTACTCTGCTTTCTTATTAAATACTTGAAACTACTTAGCCATGTGACATTTTTAAGTCATGTAGCAACATTAACACAATGATGTTCAAGCATTGCTTTTCATATAATTCACATCCTTTAACCAGAACCGGTTGCACTCTTTTTTCCTCTTCGTGCAGCTTCCAAAAACACAAATCAGCTTTATAGCAAAAGTGCGATTTTTCTCATCTAAATAAAAATATTTTTTGATTTTCACCTGAAATTTTACATCTACAGTTTGATACCTCAAGTAGCTGAAGGTTTAAAAGCCATGTATGATAACGGTAGAGAAACAGTAAAAGTACAGTGCTAATTGTTCAATGGCTTCACCATTATTCTAAGAAATAGACTAAAAAAATTCATCAGTGATAGTACTAGGGTCATCAACAACATAAAAATCAATTTTTCATAAGTTAATAATGAAAGTAATGGTATTTTGTGTTTTCCAATAAAATCCCCAGCTGCTGAGAGCCTAATACTGCATGAGATTTCCAGATTTTCTTATTTTTAGCTCTGAAAGCAATAAGGAAAAGTTCATAACATGAACTCTACAGAGTTAATTACAATAAGATCAGTGTCACCTCTGCCATTCCACTCCCATAATTATTATTTAATCAGCTGAATTTTAATCCAATCTCCAGAGGTCTAACTTGTGATATTTTTAATACTGGGCAATGCAGAATTACATTTTATACTTTCATTATTGCAATCCTTTCCTCACAGAAAATATTCCACCTAAAAAAAAAAGGTGGTGGTGGGGCATTACTAAGTCTCCAAGAGAATTCTCCCTTTGTTTTTTGGGAAGTGACAAGACTGAGGAGTCTGAAGGGTGCAGTCGTTACTTCAGGAAAAACAGTAGAACAGATGAAACTGATTTATAGTCCCTGGCACATATGGCTTGTAATCATATCCTCAGGTGGGCAATGTACCCTTTTCTTAAACTTTACTTGGTTGGTGGGAGGTTACACTGAAAACTGGTGGGGCCATGAGCTTATATAGTGAAGAACTGTATATGTACTGTGCCGTAGTTGTAGCTATGTTAGCACTTCAGTGTGGTCAGGCAAGTGCTTTTGCAGTGAAACTCCCAAATGTCCTTACTTACTGCAAAAATATTTGGTTCATTTGTGGAGTGTTCTTTAGGCACTGGATTTCTTTCGGATGAACCTAAATGTCTCCAGGAATCCTCTCCAGCTGCAGTCATTCAGTCTAAGGGACCAAACAACGGCTAGTCTGAAATAAAACCCATTTGAAATGTGCATGAGGATATGAAGTCTTCAGCATCAACTCTTCTTTCTGTGCATATCCACCTTGATGCACCTGCACTGCTGCTGAAGCCTGAGTGCCCAACACGGATAAACACTGCCATCTTGCCCAGCTAAAGCCGTACGTAGGCAAGGGGCATGATCATGAGCTGCAACGGATTCTGTGGACCTCATGATTCAGGCATAAGGACTGCAAATTTAGGATTGCATGGCCAAGACAGCCATTCTTCATGCCAGCATGAGCACAGAAAGGTGGGGGTTATGTTTTATCCCAGTGTGCGTCTGTACGGTGTCTCTAGCATTAAAAACTACAAACTTAGAAAGTTTGTCTGCTTGCTTTAGACTCTACAGCAGTAATAATATTTCCTTTGAACACAACTGTTTAATTTTTAAAATATTGTACCACTGAAAATACAGAGATTTGACAGCAAGGATATTCCCACAGAAAGTCAACAGACAGTGATGTAATTTGGTGAGTTAACATGCCAAACCCCAACAAACCACATTACCAGATGTGAGACTTCATCCATTTTGTTGCTCTTCGATTCTTCTGACCCCTGAAGTCACAAAGGTAAAGGAATGCCTCAAAATGCATTTTATAGCTCCCTTGTAGAGTAAGATGTTGCAGAAGAACAAGAATCAGCATGGAGATTTGCTTGGAGGCAAAAACACCTTAAAGATGTTTCCAGAAATTCAGTGCCTCATAGAGCCCCATAAAGATGAAAGTTATTCCCCCTCTCACTGCTTTAGGTTACTTGGTTTAACAGCTACCTCTTCGACATTAATAGACCTATGCCTGCAAGCTGCCCTCCACAACAGCCTGGAAACATCTAAAACTCCATTCAAAAAGATATCCTTAAAAATGAAGAGAAACAAACTCTGATAATGGTACGAAGGAGAGACAAAAGATATGCATATAAAAGCAAGAAATTAATGGCTCTATCAAAGATAATGAGTTTGATTGTTCACTGACTAGCATGCTGTGAACTTATTTACAGCTATGCAAGCAGGTATAAAATGCTACCAAATCCAAATTATAGCATCTATATGGTATTTGAACTTACTTTGTAAATGAGTCCACAAAATGCTAGACAATGGTCAAACATACTATCAGTTTCCACTGCTGTCATCATACTATTTCAGAGATTCATTACTCTGGAAAATATGTACTACTTCTTCATATCTGTACACCACTGAAAAACAAGCAAGTATCAAATCAACAAAGAAAGAGGCTGTATATTAAAAATTATCTGGAGAGAAAAAGTCAAATCTCACCATGATCAAATAAAATGTGAATAAGAAAACCTCTATTATTGAGCATTAGAACTGATTGCATTCATATTTTTTTCCTACAGGATACATATGTTCTTTTTTATCATTATTCATAATGCTCATTGGTAATTTTTACTCCTTTATCTACCTGGGTGTATTTCTAATCCATGTACACGTTACTTTTAAAATGTTCATAAGCATGCAATTTCACAGTTCAAAGTTCCAGGAGAGTAAACAGGATGTATGTGCATGTTATTAGTATTCTTAACCCTAAAATGAAGAAAACCTATTTTTTAGAGGAATAGTAGGCTTCTGAAGTCTTTTTTTTTCTAACAATAGATCTTGTACAGCTTTGGAGAATCAGACCTCAAACCCATCTTGCAAACACTCTCCATTCAAACGTATATCAGAAATAAAAATTTCTGACAAAATTTCTGCTAAACTTTGAGAAATCAATAATTATCACCAGCCTGTAGGTTAGATCTTAAATGCTAGAAATAGAGATTTAAAGTTATGATTCCTTCTTGGACCTCTTCAGACAGAGTTCAGAGTTTGTGCCCTCAGCTATCTACTGTTCCATAAATGACCTTTACTGTAAAACCCCATAAATTTTGCAGAAACGTTTTGCAGACTGCACCTCATGGAAGGGATCCACACTGGAGAAGTTCAGGAAGAACTGCAGCCTGTGGGAAGGACCCACATTGGAGAAGTTCGTGGAGGGCTGTCTCCTGTGGGAGGGACCCCACACTGGAGCCAGGCAAGAAGGTGAGAAGTCCTCCCCCTGAAGAGGAAGGACTGGCAGAGACAATATGTGATGAACTGACCACAACCCCCATCCCCATCCCCTTGCACCGCTCCAGGGTAGGAGGTAGAGAAAATTGGGAGTGAAGTTTTGCTCCGGAAGAAGGAAGGCATGGGGGGAAGGTGTGTTAAGATTTAGTTCTTATTTATCATTATCGTACTCTGATTTGTGTAAAAAATTAAACTAGTTTCCCCAAGTCAACCCTGTTTTGCCCATGACGGTAATTGCTCAGTGATCTCCCTCTGTCCTTATCTCGACCCAAAAGTGTTTTGTTATATTTTATCCCCTCTGTCCAGCTGAGGAGAGTAGTGATAGAGTGGCTTTGGTGGGTACCTGGCATCCAGCCAGGGTCAGCCCACCACAACATGTATTAGACAATCAGAGTTGACAATAATCAAACATAGTCCTCTAGTCCAACTTCAAATTCATATTTCATATAACTTCAAAGCCGCTTGTTAGTGAAGCAATTTCAGCCCAATTTTCTGGTATACCTGTACAAATGCAAACCAGGAAAGTCAGTCATGGCAGGTCTGGCACAAGCAAGCCACCAGTGTGCCCCACTTCAGTCACACTGCTCTGGAGCTGGCTGCTACTCAGCTGACACCTCACACTTGCTCCCATCATCTCCACTATAATGCAGTTTTGCCCTTGATATTGCTGGGCAGGGCCATTACGCTAGGGCTGGTGAGGTGGTTTCTTGAGAAGAGCTCATATTTGTTAGCTGGTGGGATTCGCCAGCCAAGCCTAGTATCACACTCCCCAGAAACACCGTGACAAGGAACAAATGAAGCACTCACTCCAAGGGAAAATTTGTACAAGCTTAAACAAGGTCTGTAGGCTTCTCCTACATGTGCCTAGTAGATCTGTCCATAACATTCAGTAAATACAAGCATGTGTGACTAGAGCTCTACAGTGTATACAACAACGATCCCACAGAATGGGATGCTTTTCTGTCTGAGTCAAAGTCCACAGAGATCAACAAGAGGAGTGTTATGGACTGTGTACCTCACATCCATGCTTCTCTGGAAAGCAGAAGTATGCAAGTGTACCATGTCAGAATACAGTCAACACCCATATCCATCTCAACTACAATTTACAAAAATTTTACTCCTACAAGAAAAGTCCCAAATATTAGAAAAGCTAGAAAGAAAGACATATTGCATATATACGCCATCAATCCCTATGGCATAATTTTTTTTTCTCTTCCTGCATTACCCAAGCATCTAAATTTTCCCAGTTTGCTCTATACTATAGCATAAACATGATTCCGGATGCATACCATTGATTTTGGAGCTTGGAGTAAAGATTTTAAAGCAAAGCAGTCTCCCAGGTATGTTACGTTACATCAGAATTTTGCGTTACTCTGCTCATTACATATTGCTCAAGAGCAACACAGGAATAGTTTAATGAACTATCGATCTCTCTGGTGTTACTCTTTGTTCTGATTATATTCCATTGGATGTTTGAACATATCCAGGCTTTACTAGCGTGCATTTGTAACAGTTATGTTAACTAACCTACGAAGTTGCTAACAGAGCGCTAAACTTGCCCAGTCTAGAATCTGGAGGATAAAGTCAAATAATTTAAAATTAGACTTAGAAATCTAAATACAACAACAACAACAAACTTTATTGCTCCTGCAATACCACCTCAGCCACCTGTCTAACAAGATAGCAACAACTTTTGTGTATACAACCCTAAAAACTGCGCAACTTTTGGCTAACTATCATAATAATAGATTTTTAATTTTTGAAGACACCATGCTGACAGAAGATGGAAAGATGAGGTTTTTTTAGGAAAAGACCTCTAGCTGTTCTCCCCCCAAGTATGCCAGTCACTTTATTCAGTGTAAAACATATATACAAAATAGTTGCTCTAATTGTTGTTGGCTTTTACTGCAGACCTTATGGCTCTGCAGAATGCAGCCTGTAGTATCTTGGACCTTAAACTAGACTTTAAACCCTAGCATCACTGTACACCAGTTACCTAATCCTGCTTGAAACTAAATATTATCCAACATAACCCTGTAGTAAGCAGGTTCTGTTCTCTGACTGTCATCTTTGCACTATACAGCGATAAATCAAAGTACCAAGTCTGGGATGACATCCTCACTGTTCCATCTCTGAACCTGTACCTGATGTATGTATAAACTTTGCTTTACTGCTGTCCTTAGCAAGTGTTTTGTAGCCTTTTAACTCAAGACCCCAAGAAAACCTTTTTTTAGTACTTCCTGATTTTGTGATGCTTGAGAAAACACTGATATTAATTCAAAAATTAAATACAGCTGATCTATTAATAATCACATCCACTTCGCCACTTAAAGACTCCCTGTTGATCACTAAATGAAGCAGTTTCTTCATCTGAAAGACTAAATTTTATATCTCTTGAATCATTATGTTCACACTGCAGAGATCTGAAGACTCAAACCATGTTCATACCACAGTCGGAAAGGAATGTATGAGCACCTGATCATAGAAACTGTCCTGTCTTAACTGTTGGACCCAGTCAGTGAGCTAGATTTGGACAGACCTCCAACTTCAGTTTCTACAGAAAGACCATTTCAGACCTTTCTTCCTTTAAAAGGTGGACACTTTCTAACTTTCAACTTACATATTTGTGAGAGGGTACAAATATGTTTCCCTCTCAGAACTGATTTATGCTACACAGCTATATTTAAGAAATGTCCACCACTTAGTATGAAATCATTGTCTCTTAAAATCTAACTTCAAAGAAAATTTTATACGTCATACTCTTTGGTAAACTGAACTGGCAACTTCAGAGAAAGAAAGTGGATACTTGAAGCTGGCTACCATTACCTCAAACGTCCTTTTGCTATGTTCCAGTGAAGGGTATAGATCTATGAAAATGAGTTACTGACGATCCAGCACCGGCAATTATTAAAAAATCAAAATGTAACCTGGAAGGTAGCTAGGTAAGGGCTGATTCTGATGCTAGTTTGGGGTCCTCAAAACCCAGGGTCCATGGTATCTTCTCAAAACCTAATAGTGAATTTATTATAGAGGATGGACACTTTCCCCTTGGCAGTGCATGCTTTTACATCCAGTGCTAATCACATGCTATATTCATCACTATGTGCAGGCACCATCATGTGCTTATGTTGCAGGGCAGAGCAATTGAACTCAATGACATTTTTCTTGTGAGTTGTGGGGGATTTTTTTGCACGTTTTCTTAGCTGGCTTCTTCTATTAGTCGCTCCTGTCTCCCAGTGAACATGTAATTTACCCGTAAGGGCAATATTATACAAGTGGCATGATAGATAAGGACTGCGTGACCCTTTGTGCACTGCCACAAACACAGGCAATCCAAGCTAAATGTAGTGTGTGAGTGTAAGAAAGTGTGTAATGCTCAGTGAAAGTTAGTGTTCAGACATTTCATGATAAACAAAGCGGAATCACCAGAGGAAATTGTGACTAACAATAATCCTCTGCTGCTCCTTATTTAACTTTTTTTTTTTTAAAATTGGTATTTCCTTCAGGCAAAAATGAGTCAGTTGATGATGAAAACATTTGCCTTGGAATCTCCTCCTAAAGCCCACAGCCTAAATGTCAGAGCAGCTATAAAAACAAATCAAAGATTCACATCTCTAGCAATGCCTAGCATCTGTTGTTTTGTTACAACTCTTGGACTTATGAAATGCAATTAGAAGAAAATAATATGCTGTCCTGGATTTTCCCAGTATGATTACAGTATTAAAAATAACATAATTTGTTGCATGTTGTTGACTACAATAGTTTTTCTGGTGTTAGTGTATTACTTGGTGTTTACATGTATATACACATACATAATGGAGTATAAGCTATTATTGACTCTAATTTTATTATTATTATTATTATTATTATTATTGCAACTAGTGCAATAAGCTAAGTGATAGTTCAGTCAGTCTTGTAGCTGTGTTATGCTAGATGAAATATAAGCATGCTTGAAAACAGTGTATTTGTATATTTATGGTATTTGTGGTTAATAGTATTATTTACATAAGTAAAAGTGTTTGCAGAATCCAGACCTTCATAAGCTAACTAGTGTACCAGAAGTAGAGGATATGGATCCAGTCAAATATGCATATTTTTGACCTTCATATATAGAATTTTCTTAAGTAATTCCATATATATACACAGTATCAAATAAATATATATTTCTCTCAGGCTGTCACTACTCCTGTACATCTTACTATTAACAATATGACAAAGTTTTCTTGAAGGCTGTTAATAAACAAAATTATTTTGGGGTTTCACATTTTAATGATACCCTTATCACCTCCACATCTGTTTATGTGAAGTATTACTGAGTGACTGGTGTTTAAGCTGGCAGTTGACCAGTTCACCAGATGGCAGAACTCATAGCTATTCAGAGAGAAATACTGCATTCGAGAATGTTAATTGCTTTTAAGAACATTAGTTATCTCTGAAATGCAATAACTCCTATAGAGGGTTGGTTTATTTTAAAATTTGAGGGTCACATTCTGCTCTCGTTTCCACAGGTGTCAGAAAAAAGCGATCATACTGACTTCAGTAAATTTGCTTCACGGTTACATCAGTACTAATCAAAATTGAATCTGTCCCTTTATCTACCCAGCTCTCTGTCCATCTCCCTATCTCTTGATCTTCCCTCTCTCTCTTTCTCTCGCTCTCTCTGTCTGCATAGGTAGACAGATACAATTGCACTAACTAAATATTTCAAGAAACCTTTGAAATAAATTTGTAGGTGTTGTAATACTATAAAATGTAAAATGAAGGGCTTTGCTTTGTTAGAGGAGATTTTATCTGACATTTATAATTTTAAAAAGGGGAGAAATATTTTAGAAATATCATTGTAACCTACATGGTTAATAGATTAAGGTTTCTGGTAAAACAATTTTTAAATTGTTAGCAGCTTTGGTATTCAGTTTAAGGCACCTTGTTTGATTTACCACTCGGTGGTTAGATATTCTAAAAATTTGTAAGAATTTAATCTTCAAAGTTGGGCAGAAAATACCCAGGAGAGACACTTAACATGACTTGGCCCTTTATGGCATTATTATCCTGAGCATTTGAGTATCCTTCAGACATTGGTACTTACATGCAGCCTGAAAAAAAAATACCTTCTTTTTATAGATGCAAAAGATCTCTTTCTTATGCAAGACATAGGGAAGACACAGATCTGCTGAGCAGCATGAAAGAAAATAGTGGATTAATTTACAGTACTGTTTTAGTTTAAAAGTGAGGTTTTTAATCCAATCTCAACCTCCACATTTGTTACATTTTGAAGCAGTACAGAAGAGCACAAACTGGATTCCTTTTGGACAAGACAAACCAAAAGCAGCACTTAGCCTCTGCTGGGTCTTCCACCCAGATGGTGCCCGCTAGAGCTAGTCCAAAGCAAAACTGCTGAAATGCCTGCAGAGGGTACATCAAGTCCTCAGCGCCAGCCTTCCCACTTTGCACATCTTCCCCTATTGCACCGCACTTTTTGTGAATGTTGATTTAGCCAATGAATATAAGCATTGTGCTGAGCATGATGGTATGGATGGATAACTTACCAAAGCTTAAGGAATGACGTATTGCCATGGAGGACGTGTGGGCTGCAGTATTCCACCTGGTTCCTCAGGTCTGAGCAAACCAGAACTACATGTTAAACATCATCCAGTTCATCTATATTATTTCATATTATTTTCATGTATTTTTAATATATTCTCATTTTTTTGTGGGTAACTCTTTGTAGTAAAAACAATTTAGATTACCAGACGCACCCAAAAAAGAATTAGTATGGGTCAGATCCTATGCTGGAAAAAGTAAAATTGATGAATCTGTGATGATTATGCCTGCTGACATTCTGATCCACTCGGTCTGAAATGTCACATTACCAAAGGAAACAACAGAAGAAATAAAGTAAGACTTTACAGAGCAGATGAGAACCCTTGACAAAGATAAAATGGATGACAGTGCCTCACTCAGCTAAACTCTTAGATCGAATCAATAATTTCAACAAAAATGAAGTACCACATTCAAAATACTTTTAGTATATCCCAATAAAAGTTATTAAAATTTAAACATACATTTTCATTTATGGCAAGCACCCAAAAAAATAATGTAATGTAATGTGTTATGCTTTAGTAACTGAGATTGTTTAAATGCAGAGATACATTGCTGATTTAAGCTTATGTTATCAAATTACTCTCAATAAGTAAAAAAAAAAAATTATCAATTTTTATATGTTCAGACATCTTTTGCCTTGAATCATTTTATGCCTTGGATCAAGCCATCAATCTTTTTGATGAACATTTGAGAATCATAGAATTGTGTAGGTTGGAAGGGACCTTTAAGATCATTGAGTCCAACCATCAACCTCACACTGACAAAAACCATCACTAAACCATATCACTAAGCACTACGTCTACCCATCTTTCAAATACCTCCAGGGATGCCGATTCCACCACTTCCCTGGGCAGCCTCTTCCAATGCTTGACAACCCTTTCGGTGAAGAAATGTTTCCTAATATCCAGTCTAAACCTCCCCTGGCACAACTTGAGGCCATTTCCTCTTGTCCTATCGCCTGTTACTTGGGAGAAGAGACCGACCCCCACCTGGCTGCACCCTCCTTTCAGGCAGTTGCAGAGAGCGATAAGGTCTCCCCTCAGCCTCCTTTTCTCCAGGCTGAACACCCCCAGCTCCCTCAGCCGCTCCTCATCAGACCTGTGCTCCAGACCCCTCACCAGCTTCACTGCCCTTCCCTGGACACGCTCCAGCACCTCAATGTCTTTCTTGTAGTGAGGGGCCCAAAACCGGACACAGCACTCGCGGTGGGGCCTCACCAGTGCCGAGTACAGGGGGCGATCGCTGCCCTAGTCCCCATCACCACACTGTTCCTGATACAGGCCAGGATGCTCTTGGCTTCTTGGCCCCTTCTTCTTAGAGGAAAGTATATCGTGGTGGATCCAACAGCTTAAGAGAGGCAAGGCTGCTGCAGCTCCATGACCCCAGGTCCAATCTGGACTGAGGCTGGTGATATATTCACAGTAAGCACATACACACAGACCAGGCATATACAACAGGCATATACACATATACATGGCCAGACACACGGACCACAGACAGCCACATATGTAAGTACATGAACACAGCACCGATGGCCTCATCCTGCTCCACTCTCTGGCTGAGCAGGATGCAAGGTCTGCTCATGAGAACATATATATATATGCCCACACATATATATACACACACATATTTTGCCTCCCCCTCAACAGTCATTTTCTCTCTGTGGCTCCCTGCAGGTGTGCAGATGAGCTTTTATCACGTAACCTGATACATTTGAATGAAAACCTTAATGTTCAATATATCAAGTAAAACCTTCCATGCTGTCTGCACAACGCAACTATATTTTTTTTGAAAGATGACCCATACATAATGGTTGGAATTAGAGAATTCAACATGAACAGAATTGCTTTCATAATCATATGAAATCGATATGGTTAACATAGTCATATATATATATATTCAGACTGAAATTGTGAATGGTGGAGTTGGATAAATTATGAAAGGAAATATTTTATTTGAACCCTTTAATAAAATTTGTATTTTTTTGCAGTACAATAAGCTGGGAGAGGATTTTAACACATACAATTTGCTCTTACTGCAAGAATTCATAACGTAAACAAAAGTTGGGGAACTTATTTTAGATACACAGTGCAAGAGCAGCTCTAAACATGTGCTCAGTTATTGCTAAAAAAATAGTACTTTAAAGCTGGTCATTAAAAAAATTAAATAGTTCATGAGAACTCCCAAGACCCGAGGGACCAGATGAAAAGCTGATAACTATCATTTGTTCATTTGTGCTCTTTGAGACTCTTCAGAAGCAGAGAAAATTGGCATGCTTCAAAGCATTGAACTCTCAATTCTTTAGGCAGAGGTGCACAGAGAAGGAATAGAAGCTGTGATTAGTTCTCAGACCCTCCGATCCCAGTTATTTTGTTACTTCAGATTGTAAGAGAATACTTCCAGCATTCATAAAGCTGGTTTCAGCTTCATATTTTCTCCTTTTCATAGTGTGACAATCACTTGCCATTACATTTTTTATATTTCAAACCGTAAGCTAAAGATCAGCAGACCTACATTTCCTGCTGTTGGTGAACTACCTGTTGGAGCGAGTCCAGAGAAGGGCCACGAAGATGATCGGAGGGCTGGGGCACCTCTGCTACTATGAGGATGGGCTGAGAGAGTTGGGGTTGTTCAGCCTGGAGAAGAGAAGGCTCCAGGGAGACCTTATAGCGGCCTTCCAGTACCTAAAGGGGGCTACAGGAAAGATGGGGAGGGACTCTTTATCAGGGAGTTTAATGATAGGATGAGGAGTAATGGTTTTAATCTGAAAGGGGGGAGATGTAGATTAGATATTAGGAAGAAATTCTTTACTGTGAGGGTGGTGAGACACTGGCACAGGTTGCCCAGGGAAGTTGTGGATGCCCCATCCCTGGAGGTGTTCAAGGCCAGGCTGGATGGGGCTTTGAGCAGCCTGGTCTAGTGGGAGGTGTCCCTGACCATGACAGGGGGGTTGGAACTAGATGATCTTTAAGGTCCCTTCCAACCTGAACCATTCTATGATTCTATGATTCTATAATTCGATGGTTCTATGAACTATAATCGTTTGAGGTAATTCATTAATTATCTTCTCTGACGTTTCTTGCCTCCTTCCCCCTTTTCAAGGGAAGGTTTTTTGTTTCAAGGATAGCCTTATTCCAGGCTTTTGGAGGCACAAAATGCTTTGGGTTTTTTTCTGTCACCTGCCTTGGTTCTCCTTTCCCTGAACTGGTGGTTCATCTCCTTCCTGGCTTTATCTTTTAGAGATGGTATCCTTCAGATTGCACAATGTTGTAATGTTATGTCAGAGTGACGACTACATCCCATACGAAAACATGGATTGTAAGACATGTTTTGATGTTCTGGACAGCAGAAGTTATTCACAAAAATCCACCAATAAAACTAATTGTAAATGAAACTTGCATTATTCTACATTTATATGTCTCATCGTATACAAACACGCAAAATAATCTAGTGCCAGGTATGCCATGGGATCCACAACAAAATACCCTGTTGTTATTGACCACACATGGTAGATAGGTACTCTGTGATAGAAAGAGCATTTGTTTTATTTGTTTGTCTACATTTTACTGCATGTTCACTCAAGGCACTGTTGGGTTTTTTTAGTAGAGGTGCTCGAGTTATAGGATGTACATCCGTCTGCTTTTCCTTGTTTCTGTGCCTCTGGTCAGGTGAAAACTTCCAGAGAGTGAGGGAATATGCCCACAAAATCTCTGCATTGGGGCACCTGTTGTGACAGTGAAGAAAAAGGTTGGTGAGAGCCAGTCAAGTGTGTGAGTCAAAAGTGGGATTACATTACAACATTACAACAACAGAAGGCCATTTCAATAATGCAGATCAGGAAGCAAATATTGAGTGTTTGGACACAGATTAGCCTTGACTTGTTACCAATCTTGGAAAACATAAACGAGAGAACTATAAATATGGAGACTGACTTCAATGGTCTTTTCCTCGTGCTCTGTGAGGTAGGTAGAAAGACCGAACTGATTAGCACAGCCTTGATTTGGATCTGTTTCAAAGAAAAAATAATTGCAAGCTAGTCACTCAATTTCTGATCATTTCAAAGAAAATCAAGCCCAAAAGTACACTATTCCCAAGTTCAGTGGTCAAGTTTACTGAGAAGCCATGGTACTTAATTTTTAGTTTGAAAACACTGTGTTTGAAACGTGAAAAAACACAGCACATGAAGTGGATGGAGGAAATTCTGTTTGTTCACAGAGCAGGTTGGCGGTATGCTGCCTATGCCCAAAAAACGGATGCAGTCATACAAAATGACACTGTTATATGTCTATATGTGTGTGTGTATATATATGTGATACCCTTAGGAATCTCCTTCATCCATCTCTGTTGAAATTAGCTTGGAACAATGATTTGTTTGATTGCATCTCTTGGCAGGAGGGGAAGAATAACTGAAAATAACTTTAAAATCTTGCATCTGAAGATGCTCCCTGGAGCAATATCTTGTTGGCATACATTGTGGATAAGATGATCACCAGGGACAGCATAGGGAAATTATGATGTTGCAAGGGTATTTAGTGGATTAATGGTTATTTTCCAGCTGTAGAATGAAATGGATTCTACTGATTTATAGCATCTTCAAATAACAAAGTACTCAGAGTCCAAGTGACACTCTATAGTGATTGGCATATATTGTATGTTATGAGGCTGTCATCCCTCTCATTGTGTATTTTGAACTAATTAATAAGCTGGAACAATTTACTGATATGTTTAAATACTAAATAATTTAAAAGCTTTACTAAATAGTGTTTACAAACTTTGTCTTCTATGCAAGTGTTCAGTTATGAAAGAGAATATAGAGAAGCAGAGAGTCTAATTCTTCATTTTATTCTTTCAAAATCCATAATAATGAGAAATGCATAATTTATGGAGTGTCAAATGCTTATTCTATACTAAGTATTCTATTTTCTTTGTGATTTTGGCCAAGAAAGAAAACAAAGCAGCTCTTGCCAGTTTGCCATTAAACTGAGATTAGATGTTTGCTCTGGGCAACGGTTGAAAACAAGCCAAACAAGATCCAAACTGGTGAGCTCTGGAGTGCCGCAGCAGGTTTTATAGGAGCTTACTTTCTGCAGAGGGATAGTGCAAGTAACCTGATGCTGACACCAAGAAGGAAAGAAACTTCCAGAGAAGCCAGATGGAGCTGTTCAGAGGACTTAGCATCTTTTCCCAGAGCCGCCTAGGTCTGTTTTGGGAAGGGCCCATCTCATCCAACACATCTGCTCTGCTTCTCTTACTTGTGCTTATTGTCCCCATCTGAGCAAGTGATTACCATTACTTGTTGTGTTGTTGTCTTACTGTTTCTATTCATAGCCGGTGCATGCCTGCATTACACACTGATTATAACTGGTCAGTCTTTGAATCCCGATGGTGGTTGCTGGCCTTTATGGTATGGATTAATATAAATGTCTGTCTCTGTCCTCTTCCCCACCAGGATACCTGATTCATACTGTCAGTGTCAACGTTGTGAACTTTATAGACCGGACAGCAACAGTTTGCTTAATGGTGGGATCTTAAGACTTTGGGGCAGAGTACTGAGCGGTGTTCAGCTGTCACATGGAATGGGTTTTGGTCCCTGGATACATATGAGATGTTCCTGTTTGGACTTTCTTATGCCACTATATAACAACAGTTCTCGTAATATCCAGAAATAATTAAAAATATTGTATGAATACTCCTACCAGCTCTTGAATGCTTGCAGAGAGCCAATTCAAAAGCAACATACACTTAGCAAAAGGAGAGGAAAAGAAAATAATCATCAAATATTGCTAAATGTCTTCTGCAGTAGCTGCAAAACTCTGCTCCTAACTACCAAAGACACATTTAGTTTCAGTACCTGTTTCACACATCCAAAACCTCGAAAGCAAGTGAATAAGTGAAGAACTACTTGATGTTATCCATACATTTATGTTACTTGTATACCGTAAATATTAGCAATTTGGCATTGCATAAGACTTTCACTTTCATTTCCTAAATTGACTGAACAGCAGCTGTTAGCCCAGTTATCAGTTTGTACTCTAGCATAAAACCTTATCACTGATCTTATATGTGTGTTTGCAACAGTTATGTCAAGAGGACAAAATATCTGGCTGCCATATTCCCTGTTCAGCTGGGCAGTTAGCGTACCTCAGGGCTGTTAAAGACCCTGGAAATATTTTGAACGAGGGACTGCTCATGGAAGCTGAAGTGAAAATTTTCTCATTGTCACACGGCCGGTCTCAGGGCAGGTGGAGCCTTGTCTTCTCAGCAAACAAAGGAGAAAGTAACATCACTTTTCCCTGAAGAAAATATAAACTAGCATTTTCTGCACTTGGGCTGGTATCTCTTGGATAAGGGATTTCTTTGTGTGTGTTTGTGTGTGTGTGTGTGTGTGTATGTGATGTCAATAACTCTTCAATGCTGAATGACATTTGATTAATTACAGCAATTAGCAATCACTTTGCATCAATCACTGGATACTAATGCTGCTATAACCACAAAGTATGGCCAACGTTAGTAACCATCAAATTGCATATCTCATGCTATTTAAGTTCTTTTTGGCCACCATCCAAAACGCACTGTGACTCTTACAGCAACCCAAACAGCAATTCAGAAACAACACAATTCAGCTTAGCGTTCCTCAGTGGTGTAATGCATTCAAGACTGCACTAAGGATATAAAGGGGTCATTTTTTCTTCAGGAAATGATTCAAGAAAATAAAAGAACACCAACATCACCTGGCAAGTATAAAAACTGTTTTTTTGTGAAAATGATGGCCATGCCTCTACCACCTACATACCTAAAGAAACCGACTTTGGAATTGATATAGGAAACTGATGTAATACATTAATTTTGCCACAACCTATGGAAGTATCCAACTAAATTATATTAGAGTAATTACAATACATTAAGATAAATAGTGGACTAAAAGAAATAGCTACACATCTGTCTAGATAATTAGAACAGCCTTGTACAAAACCTTGCATTGTTTCTCTAGGAGGAATTTGTATGTTACTTTGTGGCTATTGTGTTCCTGTTCATACACTAGTATTATTCAGCTAGGAATCTGCTAGGAACATACACTAGTATGTTCCTGCTCAGACACTAGTAAACAATTTACAACTGGCACCTTATTCCTCCTAAAAAAGGAGCAACCTTGTTCCTCCTAAAAAATTAGGAAAGCCAGGCCTATGCCCAGTCTCCTGGTTTGAACTGTAAGCAATGGCACCATTGCACTTAATATTTATAGCAGTGTAACATTCTGTGGTTCATACCTGGCTTTAATTCTGATAAGTTTAGGTAAAATAGATCTACAGAGTATTTCCCTGATAAACATAAGGTGCTTCATTTATTTCTGGGAGGGAGATTTTTCCCTGAATATATTTGGGTATTTTTTATTCACCTATTTAGTGACCTTTTTATGAGGTGGTTTCCCCGATATATTGAAATTTCCCAATATAACAATAAAAATATAAATGGAAAAATATGAAGACAAGCCCTTTATAGGTAGAGTGGACCTTTCTCCCCCTGTTCCTGGAGGTCCTCCATAAAGGTTTACCTAAAGGTAGATGTTCCCTACAGGACATAAAATAAACTATGTTCACAGTTGAAGTGAACAGAGTGCTTCCAATGAATTTCAAGCCTTCCCAAGACAGGGTTTTGGAGAAAGGATATGTAACAAGAGCAAAACCAAAGATATTTCAGGAATTTGCGAGAGCTTCTGTTCACGCTCATTCCTCCGTGGCTATACTAGCTATACTAGCAAATGTGAGACAAAGATAAACACATAGGTAAATACATAAATCAAAGGCATCGGCATTTTAATGTTTACTCTTCCTTGCATGATAGAATGTTTTTGAAAATTTTCTAGCATATTTATTTCACTTGAACTTTTAGTTTACAGTGGTGGGTGGAAGTAGGGTACTCCAGAGACAGGTGCTTCGCTCACTACAAACAAAACAAAATAGGAAGATCAATTCCAATTCAGAAATGGAATAGGGGTCTTACTATACAAGCTATTGCTTTTTTGTTTGCAATTGCCAGGAAGTGGCACTGTTCAAATTAGCCTAAATATAAAAAATTACATTAAAAAACCCACAGATACTTGTAGGGGAAGATGGTAAATGGTATCTGCAAGCAAGATGCAGCAACAAGAAGTAGAATGTTTAATGTAAGGATAATAAAAATCGCTCACTGAGGATCTGCACTTTCTTTAGTATTGGAAATCCATCCCAAAGGTAAAAATGTGGATACAGAGATGCCAGTGTACAGAGTTCTAGCTGTTGGCAAAATTGCTGTCTATGTATCAATCTTGAGTTTGGTTTAAACACTGACAGTCAGAAAGGGGGAGGGAAAATAAGAGCTAAAGGCATGATAAATTGCTCCTGGTTTGTGTTAGATAAAATTAAATCACTTTCAGTGGGAATGCTTCACTTGAGGTTTTTGAGGATTGAAGGTACAAGCTGTAGCCTTTGGAAAGAAAATCTGCACAAAGATCTAATGTTTTTGATGCGAGGCAAGGAATTTTTAATGTGCTGAAATTCGGGGGAGGGGGACTGCCAAAGGCAAAAGTGGCAGCCAGATGCCCTCCATCCGGTTCTGACTTTGACAGATCTCCCACAAAGTTTCCTTCCCCCAACATGTGACGTTTACTGTGATTTCAACAAGTTGACACAAGGCAGGTAACTTTTACTTTCACTGTTCCAGCAGGGTGCTCAAACAGTGACATTCAGATGTAATTTTAGTTATGCTGTGATTAAATCGTATGAACATGGGAGTATAAACAGGTGAAAAAATTTGCTCCTTGAAGCTCTGTCTGTGGCAGATACTTTCCCTGTATGCTCCCTGCTGCCTGCACTGGTCAGTTGAGCCGATGTGTGCAGGAGACCCTGTAACTCATTGCAGGTGAAGGCTGGCAGCCTAATAATTATGATTTGGAAGTAAACAAAAGTAATGGAAGCTCATGATCTTAATGGGTATCACTGAGGCACCATGGAGATTTGTTACAGTTCATATTGCCTGGGCAAGTCTTTCAACCTGCCATGTCTTGGGCTCCATTCCCATGGATCACCTCTCTCACAAGGAAAGGCTGAGGGACCTGGGTCTATTTATCCTGGAGAAGAGAAGACTGAGAGGGGACCTCATCAATGTTTATCAATATCTAAAGGGCAGGTGTCAAGAGAATGGGGCCAGACTCTTCTCAGTGGTTCCCAGCGACAGGACAAGGGGCAACGGGTACAAGCCAGAACACAGGAAATACCACCTCAACATGAGGAAAAACTTCTTTGCTTTGGGGGTGACAGAGCCGTGGAACAGGCTGCCCAGAGAGGTGGTGGGGTCTCCTTCTCTGGAGATATTCAAAACCCGCCTGGACGCGTTCCTGTCCAACCTGCTCTAAGGTGACCCTGCTCTGGCAGGGGGGGGTTGGACAAGGTGATCTCCAAGGGTCCCTTCCAACCTCAACCATTCTGTGATTCTGTGATTCCCCTTTCCTTTGCCCTTCATACACATCACATATTTGCAGGAAAAAGTCTGCCTATGGCTTCAATATCCACTCGGTGTGTAAAATTTTGGACTGGGCAAAGCGCTAGAGCATGGCAGTGTTGTGTGCCATGTCGGGGATTGTCCCTCTGCTTGGGGTTTGGTCCCCATGGGTCCTGCCTGGAAGAGCAAGGCTCTGTGGCCACTCACGTACCCCATGGACAACACGCTGCTGTGAAACACCCCCGGCAGCTTTTTCATCCTGGCTGGCCGCGTGAATGGCTGCTTGGGGTCTCAAATGTCAAAATCTAGCTCGGATGAGAAATCCCTTTCTGAACAATGCCACAAAGGATTGCAAAGCTATTCAGGAGGTGGAGAAATGCCTACAGTTGTTCTCTGGTCTTTTACTTATAAAACGCTGGCAAAGGAAACATGGAGAATACAGGCTTCTTTCAGCTTAGCTGCTAAACTGAAAAACTCGTAGAAAAAAGTTTAGTTATAGATAACAGAAAAGGATTGGTTTTGATGCAGCTTTCTAGTTTTTTCTTTTCAAAATAGGGGGGGGAAAAGAGATCATCCTCCTGGGTCCCCCAGAAGTGTATTTTGCAAACAAAGTGAAATAGTTCCCTTTCAATTATTTTATATTTCCTACCCGTATTTTTTGTCCATTGTTCTTTAAATAAACTTGTAAGTGAAAAAATGTAGGAAGTGAAAGTATTTTATTAATAAAAATGTTAGCAAAAATAATTCCAAAATTTTCTACTGTTTTTCAGTGTGGCTATTGACTAAAGTCAGTTTCAATTAAAAATAACCTTCTTGTTCTGGAAACCTCTTTTTCTATATTTGCAAACGAATTTAATGGTGAACACTTTTTACTCAAGAGCATTAAGCACAACTTGCTTAAATAGTTTTTAATGAGAATTTGAATTTACTAAGCACTGATTTTGTTCACATTTAATTTGTAGGTGCTTATTTATTTAGAGTTTATTTGTATATTGGTTAGATTTATTTCCAAAGATTTTCAGGATTCATGTTTGCTCCATTACCCTCCACTTCCAGTACATCTGCTTCCCGCCTTTATTGACTGAACTTGAAAAGGAAGTAAACTGAAATGTCAGAATTTCTGGTGAGCCAGAAATTCCAATTCTGAATCACCTACATCTTTCTGAAGTTCTGCTGAAAATAAAGAATATTTGCAGAAAGTGAGATTTAGTTTGAATGTCACATAAATTTCAGACCAGCATTTATGCCTACTTATTATCTGTCTGAATTCTCTCTCTCAGAATTACTTTTCAGCGTCATGTGGTGCATCATCAAGAGTAAGAAGCCCAGTGCCAAGCATTGCACCTTTCTACTTGACAAAAACTAAATTAAGTAATGTGGTAACATCTGTGGGGCTGTAGATACAGATCATAACTCTTCATGATATAGATTATGAAATTCACATTTTCATTTTTTTTACAAAATATCGCCATGGCATAAGAGGTGCTCATGAAGTCAAAGAAACCTGTGAGAAGAAACTGAAAAGATACCTTTTTTAAGGGTATAATAAGATAGCCATGGTAAGCTTTAATCAATCAGGTAAAGCCTAAACCAGCTGTGCTGTGTTGGGGCTGATATTACCTGAACTCCATGTTTCAGCTCAGCTGCAGAGACTTAGTCAGTGCCAGCCATTTGCTTTTCTTTTTTTTNGTGCATGCCCATCTATTTTGTTTTGTTTTTTTAAAAAAAAAAAAAAAAAAAAAAAAGCCTGAAGAAATTAAGCTTTCCCCTGTTGTGTGACAAGATGTGGAACTTGCTTCTGAGAATATACAAAGGAAACAGGGTGAGCTAAAGCAAGAAGACTCATCTCTTCTGAAGATTATTTTCTTAAGCTATTTTCTCATTATCCTTTACATGAGGAGGAATCACAAATGTGTCTTCATGGATGACTGTTGAGATGCAGCTGTTGTATATTAGCATTGCAACCTGAGTCTTCTGAATGATAAAATAACACAGTGGATGGTGGATGCATGTGCCCCAAAAGCCAGAAGCATTTTGGGGGCTGGGTTTCTGTGTGAAAAATAAATATACATGTTTTGTAAATGAAGCTAAGTAGAATATAAAGTCTGAAATCTGAAATCCCACATAGGTAAACATTTGCATTAATCAGTCATTGCTGAGGAGAAAAAAAGAAGTCCCTATATCAATTACAAAATTACCCAAACACTCTCTGTCACTCTTTCTGGAAAAGTCCTGGAAGACTTTTAGGTTTTTGTGCCACTCCACTGAAATCAAGATGAATGGTATTTCTCTAAGTATGGAGATACACAGTCACAGCCAAAGAACTGACAAGATAATTGCTGGAGAAGTAAATAGCCAATGAATGCAATACAAACGTGCGTTTTAAGTTCAGAAAAATACATACTCTTTTGCATCATAGCATGCGGAAAGGGAAGCTTCACAGAAGACTTAGCTTTGCCTCCTGTCGTAAGGGTCTTACAGCTGATTTTCTTATTTTAAATAATGGTGTGCTTAATATTGTCCTTTCAAATATGATGGCGAGTTCAGCTGGTCCCTCTAGTTTCTCCCAAGGCTTATCTGTGTTTAATCACTCCTCAGCTCCATACCTAAACCCAGTCTCCATTCTGACCTTTCAGACCAATTTCCTTGCAGTTACTCTGGGAAAAACAACATGTCATTCTTTAAAATCTCTCCATTCTGAGTGTTTTCTGCACTGCGTCATCAGACAATGAGAGTCCTGATCCACCTCCAGCATTGCGTGACTGACATAGAGATTGGTTTTAGCTGGCGGTAGACTGACATACAGCTGATGTTGCCATCACCTTACTTCCCTAGCTTCATATCCTTGGTGCAAATCACTGCTTTTAAACACTAAAAACAATGAGATGGATGAATATAAGTGGTTTATACAACCTCGCTTTTCACTCTTGTAAATTATTCTAAATCCGTTTGCAGTATCATCCACTTTTAATCAGTTCTGCTAGAGTTTTACATTTGGTCTGTCTGCCTATCTATTTCAGGATGGAAAAAGTGAAAAGCAGAAATCCTCTCAGTTTGTATTATGCGACCGTCTTCTCCTGGCAGCTGGCTCCAATGCGCACCTCTGTGAACGTTGTCATGGAGACTCCAATTTAGGAGCAACTGTATTTAAGGAGAATTTCCAGCCCAGCAGGATGTGGGAAAACAGATATAGAAATTAAAGTGGTGCCTGCCCTTCAGATGGGAGTCAGGCAGGTCTGGTGGACCAGGCTGGAAGTGGAGCTGGAGAGGAAGGATGTTGCTTGCACAAATGTTTAATTAACGCATTATGGCCAGTGTTATTCTTCTCTATCATTTTGCTTTCCTCCCCAGCTGTTTGATGAAACAAAATTAATGTTAAATGATAGCTCTTGCTGACCAAATGACTGTAGTAGTGTCCAATATGCACACTTTCTATCTTTCCCCTGAAACTGAGCCCAGTTTGTTCTCTGCCTTCAGTATGGTAATTCAGTCATGCACTGATTCGTAGGTCTGACTTTATAGGTATTTGCCTTCTGATGATGCCTAAAAATATTTACCTTTTTCTAGTTTTGTGCTTGAAACAAGAGTCTTCCATGTTGTTTCTAGTCTTTCACTCACAGAAGACTCTGACAAAATTTATTGACTACAAAGAACTAAGAAAAAAAGGCAGTGGCAAAAAGCCCACCAGCATATTAACACAGGGAGCCAGCACTTATTTTTTTATTATCTTTTTTTTTGCTAGATTAGGGGTAAACAGTGCCCTAAGGGTAAATAACTTATAGCAGAAGTCCTAACAACCTTTGGCTCAGTATTTCACAAGATTTATTTTTTATGCAAGGCTTGTTTGATAATATTCTCTGTGGGGTTTTTTTCAACATTGATTTGCAGAGGTATATCTGTAAATTTTCCATGTTTTGGTTTTTATTATTTTGTTCTGCAACTTAATATCCTGTGAGTTTTGTTCCACTTGGTAGATGATTGACAGAGTTTTGGATTAACAACTGCTGTTTGCCAGGACGTTGTTATGAAGAATGAGACGAGACTGAAAATTAGTTTAAAAAAATCAAAATAACAGAAAAGTTGTTTTTTCCACTGATACTATTCTGCTGGCACTGACCTTAGTCCAAATTTTTTGTGTAGTTCTAACCTCTGATTGACAAAGTTCTTTTTGAGGAAGGACGATGGCTTATTTCACTGACAGAAAGTAATGGTAAAGCTACTTTATTACCTGTTTGAAAGAAATATACACAGATGAAAAATGCATGTTGTAGGTCATATTGCTGGTCAATCAGTTCTGTGTTGTACCTTCAGGGAAAAAATGTCCTTTAAATCTTTAAATGAAAATATGGTCAATATTAAATACCACTCCACAGAGGGAGCTAGGAAGCTGAAACTTCCCAAGAATAGGGTCTGGCTGGGCCGCCATCACATGACAAAGAAACCTGGGTGACTGAGAGCTCCTTGGGTGGTGTGGCTACATCTACTACACTTCCAGCACCAGAGAGGAGGAGTGGGGAGAGAGCGATCTTCAATGACCTACCCCTACAGAAGGATTCTAATGCCCTACTCCCTCCAGATCAGATCTTAAAACTTACAAACTGTCTCCCCTTAGAGACTATTGAGGGTTCTCAGTGGTGAAATTGTGTCCCAAAAAGCCTCCCCTCTCTTCCCTCCCCTCCCTTCCTCTGTCTCATACTGAGATACTGGACCCTTCTGTGTCATAATGCCTTGTGATCTTCCCACAACACCGCCGTGAAATAGGAGTGGCCACCAGACCGACACCGACTCCGGAGAACACATAATAATACAAAGCCAACCAGGTCCCTGCAAAGTGCTGCTGTGTAACTAACTGCATGTGAGGGGGCAGTCTTATTACTCCCGTAAGAACAACATTCAAAATAAGAGCAGGCAGCTACATAGCCAAATTTCATCTTCTATCAGTCCACTACTCTAAATCAGCAAATACTCTTGCATTCCATCAGAATTTCTTACATGATGGTTCACATTCTCTAGATAAAAGGTAAATAGATTTGCATTGACAGGAATGGAAGAGTCAAGGCATTTATTATTCTGTTCACAGGCAGGCAGGATCTGGAAAGGTGGAGTACAGAAGAAGGCAAGGAAGCACTCATGCTATTTGGAATTGAACCCCCAAAACATGATTGCCATTATAAGCAATACTGTAAAAATTTTTCTTCCATTGCCTACCGGTGTAACTTCATAGTCTAAGACTTGGAAAATACGAAGAAGTAACAGCAGTTCACTGACTACTAACTGTGGGTAAATTGTGGAGATTTATTGGCAATCACTGTATACGACCCCATTGTATACAACTTACTATGAAAGATGTTTATAGGCACAATAAGGCTAGTCCAGAAATTGTAGGATACAAGAGTTGATAATGTACCGGTATGTAATTTATGTTTTGCTAGCTGAAGCACTCTGTGACTCCCTGAAACCTTTATTACCTGGACAGAATTAAGAAAAATCTAAGTTTGCATTACAGTAGAGGCTCTTGATCGGTTATTTTTTAAATAAACATATTTTGGATTTTTTCAACTGCTCAAATGTATTATTTGAGTACTGAACAAGTAAATTAGATTGGGTGATGATATCCATTAGAAACTTAAAGCAGGATTCTATATTTCATATCTCCTTTATTCTAGCAGTTGGGAGTATTCTAGAGGTTTGTTCTCATTAGAAAAACGCCTTCCTTCTCTTTCTTTCTAATTGTGGAAAATACTTAGTAGTGAGAATCTTGGAGCTTAGAATAGCTTAACATCAGTTATTTGTATTCTGTCATTGGACTAAATTCTGTTAGCAGACACCAGTAGGCTTTCCTCCATGAGAAGAAAATCTTTCCTGCTGTCTTGACAGAATTGACTCCTTGCAGCTGTGCAACCAAACCATGGTAGAAAAGAAATAAATGAGGAAAAGCATATGCCAGACCTCATGGATCTTGGCTTCCTTGCCTTCCTCCTCAAATGGTGTAGTATCAAGCCAATCCTTAGCTTCTCTAACTTTTGCTGGCCTCAGCCTTGCATAAAATCTAGGAGAATTAAAAACTCCTTTTATAAAACTGCACCTATATTTTCCACTCTATATAAGTTTTTGGGAGAAAACAATGATTAATCATACTACTTGCTGAGATGATGTCCAGGAAAGAATTTATTGTAAAAATATGAGGTCATACATGCTTCATGATACAGGAAGGCACAAACTCCTTCTGCACATTCTAGGAATGTCTGAGGCTTGTAAATCATTGTAATGAATGTACATAGCTCTTAAATTAATGAAATCATTACACATAGTGAAAACCACAGTAAACAACTATATTTACAGACCTTCTTCCTAGCCGCTCCTCTATTTATTTCAGTCTGCCCCACTAAGCATTCACATTTAATTCACTGCTTTTTCCAAGGGTAGTCTCAGAAGTCTTCCACTACTAACTTAAAGAATTCAAATGACTCTAGTTTTCAAAAGAAGCAGAAAAACACATGAGGGGGAAAAATCATATTGAAGAGACAGTATAACCTAAGATGAACCTCAACGTTTTTGAAATCAGTAAAGCTTTTTTTAATGTTGACAGTAATACTCAGAAAATAAATTAATACTTTCATGATGTATCTGAACAAGGAGGGATGTAGAAAAATATTATCAGTGATTCAGAGTAACTGACTTTAAAATTGATTAAATAAAGGAATGTGTAAATGAATACATACATTCATCAATATCAATGTTCACTTAAGTGCATAGCACTTAAAATGATTATAATAATTCATAGTTGCATATAGATGATCATAGGGAAAACCCCATGTAACGCACATCAATTTGGTAGCGAAAAAGTATGTATAATGCTTTTTGAAATATTCATTGAAATAATATACAGTTAAGTGTTACATATTGAATTAGAGATAGTCCAAGGATCCTTCAAAGACTGAGGCAAATTTAAATGTACAGAATATATACAGCATAAGTTTTGGATGATATAGTATTGAAATTAGTGGATATAATCAATATAGTGTTTTTAAAATGCATCACAATGTTTGGCTAGAAATACTGTATTTCCTTTTTCTGTCTATTAAAGGACCAGTATCTATCAAAACCCTACAGTTCCTGACTGACTGACACCATTTGTTGGAAAAACAACATTTCTATTCCTTATGTATTTAATATCCAAATCAGGAGGCTTACAGAGGTTTGGGAAAGTAACCACACACTGATGGGGAGTGGTGTCAGTATATGCAGACTAAGACTAGATTGAATTGTAATTATCATGAGGTAACCTGCTATTTCTATTTTTTCACGTTCTTTCTCTTCAATCCACTAAGTCTTTTTCAACCAGCAATTCTTTAAAAGTATACAATAATTTCTACATACGTTTCTCATTCAAGTCAAAAGTAAATTTGTATAGAAACAACTTGTTTTGTTAGTTCTTTTCATGAATACCAAAGAAAATCTGTAATAAGTAAGAAGAGGCAGGAGAAAAAATTGCAGAAAATAGTCTGGAAAAAATGGATTTAACAGCAAGTTGGTGAAAGAAAGGAAAAAGAGGGCAGTTACAGCAAAGTAAATACAGGGAATGTGAAGTGTTGGGAGGCAGAGACAGTATAAATGAGAACAAAATGGATTTGGAAAATTGAAAAGGAAACAAAGGCATCAGGAGTACATTTTCTGTCAGGATCCATGAGTTCAAGGATATTACAGATCTAATAAATCCCACAATTGACATATCCTCATTATAAGATGGATGTAATTAAATACATAATAATGATGAAAAGTAAAATGAGTTCAGTGAATACCTCAGTATGTTCAAAGAACTGAGAATTCATGCTTTCACCTGGTAAAGATGAGGAATTACTCACCATCCAACCACTCGGTGTGATTCATCAAAACCAAAATGTTTTCTGGGATGCATGAATATGTTTGAAGTTCTTACATGGTGTCTTTGTTGTACATGGTATCTTTGAGATTTTGAAAATTAACAATTATGAAACATTTCTTTTCAATGCCTTTTAAAATTTTGTTCTGAATTGAGGAGGGTGGAAAGAAGGGAAGAAGAGAGGAAGGGAGCAAGGCAGCAAGGGGAGAGAAGTGCCTGCCACAATTCACAATAGACTGAAAATTGTCTTCCCATTGCCAACATCTACAGTGGGCTCACAGAGTTGATTATAAATTGGTTATTATGGTAGCAATTCCAGGTGAAATAACTGAGAAGCTGATAAAGAAGTATAGTAATGAAGGACATTAAAGGACATTAAAGGACAGGAGTATTTTTGACATCAACTTCATTGTGCTTAGTAAATTTAGCTTACCGCTCAGTGATATGTTAATTAAAAAAATCACAGTACAAGACCAGTAAAATTCAGAAAAATGGATTAATAACTAATCAACTGACTTCTCAGAAGTGGAGAATCACGTTTGAACTGAACTAGTAGGGACTAGCAGTGACAGAAGAACAAAAAAGGAGCAATGCTGATTTAAAAATGGATGTGATAAAAGATGCATCTCTGAATTCAGCATTTTTCAAAGGGATACTAAAATACATAGACCACTTCTTGTGTATATGTACTTCAAAAAGATGGAACAGAAATGAATGAAATGGAAATGGAAGTGAAAATGGTGCATGAAAAAGCAATAAGAACATTTTAAGAAAAATTAGATTTATGAACTCTGACTATTTAGAATGCTAAAATTAAGACCATGAGTTGAGTTGATCATACTGTATACTTAGCTTTGCTAGATAAGGCATTAATTTTTTAGTGTGTAAAGATGACACCAAAGATGGTTGAGAGTTTAATGAAACACACTGAAAATGAAATAACATTACTGTTCTTATGATTGAATATGAGTAACCATCAGAACAAGTGAGATGGATTTTCTGTCTTTGACTGTCTTCAAACTCAGACTCTTAGCCCTTCCAAAAACACTAGTTACTGGTCTCAGTGAAGAAGAAAAGCTGTGAAATTTGATGGTCCATGTTCCACAATGCATTAAACTAGGTCTTCTGATAAACATTGTTGGTCTTAAAATATGAGTTTGAAGGCTTAGCAAATGAACAAAAATATTGCAATTATATTGTCATCATTAGTCAAAACAGTATAACAGAGAACATCAGATTGCAGTTAATAATCCCTGCCTGAAGTCCAACGACTTGCAGTTAAAATGCAGCATATATAATACATCAGTAACCATTCCATTCCTTGGAAAGTCAGTAGTTCAATGATGGCCTTTTTGTCTACATCTAAATTGTGGAGCTGAAGCACATTGCCAGCTTCTGGATTTCAGTACATGCCAAATTGCTATCCCATAACCATGTCAGGATCAGACACAGTCAGTGATCATATGCCCTGAGCAGCCTCGGGTCCTTGTAGCCACCACCTTCAACAGGAGCAGGAAGAAAGATGCAGCATCAGCAGCAATTTGAATAATCAGGGACAAAGGTGGCAGTGGGCACTGCAAAGTACGCCTGAACCCAAATGCGGTTAGGAGTTTCTGCTTCCAAATCAATTTATTTACCATGTGCAACCATAGCTTTTCTATCAAGCTCCACAATACCTCTCAATATCTTTTACTGTAACTTGGTTGGGCATCTACTGTTGGTGTTAGTCTTCACAGGAAAAATACGGAAGTGGACATACCGCAGTACTTGAGGCAGCACTGAAATCTGTTACTATACTCCATAAACCCCCACAGAAATACACCCCTGAGACCCTGCATTGTAGAACACCTGGTAGGCATTCTGCATGGTATGTATTTTACCACTTTTAATTTGAAAGATTATTTTCAGTGCTACTTTACATATTTCATTTATGATCATAAACATTCATCAGCATTTGGTAACAGGATGTAGAGGTAGTATGGCATATGCTTTCTAATTGGTATCACGAAGTCTTGCATTGAAGTGGAATCTACTTTAGAGATGTCTGCCTACTTAATGTGTTATAAACAGAATATATCCTTCTTCCTTCTGCTTGAAAGATTACAGAAGTACTTTTCACTGATGTATTTAAAGGATTTAAAATCAATATTGTAGCTGCATGTTTTAAGGATGCCAACAGAGGAATAACTTCCCCCGCTTAAACCAGACATCATGATTAAATCTGATTTATTGTTCCTCAGGTGGCATTCATGATTGGTATGCACAAAATTTGAAAATGTTATTCAATTTGTCAACTTCTAAGTTTATACTGTTGTTTTGCGTACTGTAGTAATATAAGACCATGACCGTCAAGGACAATTATTTAAACCAGATTTACTTCTAAGAATGTGATACGTGTTTCGCACTCTGGCCAGCTGAGATACCGAACTACAATTAAAATCAGAAGTTAAGCTGAAAAGTGACATTCCACATGCAGGACCTTAAATTAACTGCCAGGCTACATCAATACAGTCATAAATTGCCTGAGACAAGGAGTGGACTGAAGTAAGCAGTGATCCCTGACACACACTCCATTTGTCTGCTCTGATGGCAGTATGTCAGCCTGCCGAGGCCACTCTCTCTTGCTTTATGTGACATAAGATGCTTTAGGAAGGACCCTGCCTGCCTGGTGGTGACCACATGATGTCACCACAAGACAAACAGTTTTTGCGGGGTGGGGAGGACTTGGCTAGGATAGGAGAGTCATCGTTCCCATCCACATCACGACCTGGCAGCGCCATCAGCTCAGATGTTCTCCAGAATGACCCAAGCCTGCATGTAAGTACAGCCTGGCACTCAAGTACTCCGATCATGAGGCTGAGCTCAAGCTTAGTCACAAGCTTCAGATATCACACAGACTACTTTTATATCTTGCATGTAGACTTACTAAGCTTGTGCGCTCCTGGCATTTAAATAGAGGGCTTGATTTCCAGAGATGTCAATCATTTAGTGATCTCAGTGATGTTCACTGGGAAACTGGTACTCAGAATTTTTAAAAATTAAGGCATCAGAATTCAAGTGGCTAAATATGAATTTAATAGCTTAACTACAGACAGAAAATGTCTGAATGTTTATTCTTTCATTCTCCCTAATATTAAGGAAAGCAATTTTTTGTCATTATAATAATGACTTCAGCAACATACCATTAAGACTCAGTCATGCAATTTGTACTCCTGTTGCCTGGCATTCAGGTTATGCTTACATATCGCAGTGCAGTTCCGTGTAGAAACAAGCAAGTAATCTCTAGAGGAACTATGCTGGGACCTCCAAATATTAGGGCCTTCGCTGTTCAACAGTGAAGTTATATCCTTCATCTGACATGTACCCTGCATAGTGCAATGTGTATTTATTATTACTTTATAACACAAAGAGTTCCACAGGTCACTGTGGAAGGGTTTTCATGGGTAAATAAATGTTCATTAAAATGATCAGGGGTTGCATCATTCAGTCTTAACATCATAACAGTTTTCCATGTTTATAATTGCGAACTCTTTTCTACTACCATATCAATTATTTACTGTATTTTAACAACTAGAGTCATTCAAGTTAAGCTCCTTGTTAAAAATTTGCATCTACAGTTGCAAGTTTATATTAAATACATTATCAATGATGCATAAAAGCCTTTAGGTTTTTCATCAAGGAAGATCTATATAGGACCAAATCCTGATCTTCTTAGTCATGTAAGTATTCCTCTTGCTCTACATTGAACTCATCCCATGACTGAAAATAAAACTGTTTGAAGATCATTCAGGGGACAGAAATGTTCCCCTGAACATTTTGAACCTTTCAATAACTTCCCTATTTTGAATCGCCTTGTTTATATTTCACTTTTAAAACATTTGATTACTGCTGTGTGTATCATGGAACCGTCATTAGAGTTCTACTTGAGTGCATTTTCAGGGAACATTGCAAGCGAGTACAATTAGCAAGGGCCTGTCTGGAAAGATAGACTTTCATGTCATAAACTGGAACTTATCACGTCGAGAACATTCAAGTTACACTTACCTTGTTTCCAGCATATACAATACTAAATGAAAATGAAAAAGCCACTGGCAAGCTAATGGTAAAGAAACAATGACATTTGAAAAACAAAAATGCCCTTACAAATTTTACTTAAAAAGTCATCACTGCTAGGGAAAACCTTGCTGCCAAGATACTTTAAAAACCAATGCTTAATATTTCCTGTTCCTGCATAACAGTATGAACACTGAACACTTGGAGCCTACTGTGCTGTCAAACAATCCAGGGCAAAATATGCAACGCATTGTTCAGTTTCCTAAATGTAAGTCTGTAGGAGACAGAAGAGCTATTGCAAATCTTCTTTGAAACTATCAGTTCCTCTGAGACACCAAATTTTGAAGAGTCTTAAAGAGTGATTGTGCTTTTTCTCTCAGAAACCCAAATATCACTCAAGAGAAAAGAGAAAGCATAGAGAGCTCAATATAGCTGCTACAGAAATAGTCAATAACAGTATCCTTGTCACAATGACTACGCAGTTATACAGGCAGAGAGCAAGAAACTAGGAATTCTTTTTTTTTCCCTTTTTTTTTTTTCCAGACCTGTAATTTTTGAACGGTAGGATGAAAAGTCTCTAGCTAGACCAGCAGTTTAGAAAGGAAAAACTTCCATTAGGAACTTGGGAAGGATCAGTATGTTTTTGTGTGACAATATGGAAGTGAAATGTTGTAAACCACTGGCTTTTAAATCCAAAGAAAGACAGGGAGTGGAAAAAGAGATGGGACTTCTGATATCTTCTTAAAAATTACATACTTTCCTATATCACTTTAAAAGGCAGAAAAGCTGAAGGAATTTGAGAGGTTAATAGAGGTATACCAAAGATACTTGCCTAGTCGTTGGCATACAGTCTTTCCATCTTTCTTAATCCACACAAGCAAGTGATTACAGATTTTTATTCCAGGCACATGTGACAGACTGACCTGCATAGATCTATCATCTTAGTCTGAGTATTTAAAAAATGGATATGATTGGAAAGGTCTACTGTGTCAATGGGAATTAGAGTATTAATGGCATAAGGGGATGCATTTTATACAGCTCATTATGAATTTGAATATTTAAAAAATTAAAATGTTTTACAATATTTTCTACCCATAATGATCATGCATATTAAGTATGAATAGAAAAATGTTCATGCATAATACTTGCTCTTTATTAACCTCAGTCCCTTGGCATTTCAGTTTTAAAATTAAATTGTGGTGTGTGGGTTTTTTCTGAAGCTGATGTCATAGCACAAAGCCATTCTAATATAAACATTACTTGAAAGAAATACCTGTTGAATTCTATTTATTTTAAAATATATTTCGTTCAGACTTTGTGACAAATAAAACATAGTTATAGACTTCAGATTTTCAGATCTTAGAGTCTGAAAGTGAATTGAAGTTTTCATGAAGATAGTACTTTTTTTTTAATGTTAGGCTGGGACAGTAGCTTTCCATCCCTGCTTTTAATGATCATCTTAGCAAACAGTAGGGAAAAAAATGTCTTTTAACTATGTCAGGACTTTTCTTTCTGAGACATATGCCCAGTTGCAATCTAATTTGATTTTTGTTTTCCTAAATGTGAAAAGAAGTACAGGGGGACTTTGTCTGGCCTGATACTCATCACTTTCAATAGCGAAAGAATCTTAATGCTTTCTGCCAGCTATGGCGCACACCTTAGACAGTAACAACAGTGACCCAGGACAACAGTACCGAAGAATATCCATATTTTAGGAAAAATTGGTTCTCTGGAGTATTCTTACTATAGCTGCTATTTGTCAACTGACCTATAGTAAGTCAGGCTCTTTCTGGAAAGATGTTTGCTGCACAGAAGAGCACACAAATCAAAACTGGCAAAATACTGCATAAATAGAAATGAACTTGAAAACAGAACAAGGGAGAAACTGGGAGATGATGGCTTCAGCTTTCCTATTTTGTTTGAAAATGCTGAGATTCCTCTTATGAATTAGATAGATAGATAGATTCACCAGACCTTAAAAAATAAATAAGTATTAAGCAAAATCAAAGTCTAACAAACTGTTAAATGAGGTGCTCAAAGAGGCATCCCAGAATTAGGCAAAAAAGATATGTGTGAAATGAAGAGTTGAAGCTGATGTAATTGATGGAGAGGCCTGAGGAAAAGGAAACTTGGAAAGGGAGCTAGCTAAGGGTTACAGCCAGCAGCTGAATCAAAGGATGTTTTGAAAGAGCTGCTGAGGTTCGTGCCCAGGCAGGGAAGTAACGCAAAGAGCCACAGCAGAGCCTGCATTTGTGGGAGCTCAGTATGAGGAGCTGCACAGGCTCCCAAGGACATATAGGCTCACCCCCTCCAGGGAGAACAATTGGTTTGGTTTTCCAGGGACACAGCAGATAACGGACTTTCAAACATCTTTGGAGATTTAGTCACAGTCGTGACATGGGAAATAAAGGGAAGAAAAGGATGATGAATTCATTCTGTGTTTGTTGTGCTCTTCATTTAGGTCACGCTCTTTCATCAAAACCAAAATTTTACATGACTGGTGAAAATTCCCACTGGTATGGCAACAGATACTGGTAATATTGCTCAAATATTGCAGTAGATTTCAGAGTCCAAATGTGACAAATTTAGTTACTACTGCAAAGAGTAAGATTAATCTAAAGAAAAGCATAAAATAGGATCAGCAATACTGCTCAAGTAGCTTGTCAAGGCTTGCTTCTAGCATTCTAATATCAAAAAAAGTGGAAATGAGCTGAATAGTGGATTGTGATTAAATTCCAGTCTTCATTTTCTCTTCAGTTTTTCTATTCTCTTATCTCTGTTTGTAGCGATGTGTCGCAGCTTGCTTACTTGCAACCTGTACAAGATGCACATGATTTAATATACACTGTACATGAGTCTGATTCCACATTTGTAAATCAAGAAATTTTTTATTTGCCTTACTCTGTGAAATTTGGTAAAGTATGTTTATGTTATTTGAAGCGCTAATTAAGGGATTTATATTCCACTTGACAATACATTAGTGCTAAACACTAGATTGGCTTTTGTAACATCCTTTTCTGACAAAAAATAAAACTGAGCTATAAATTATGTTCAATCACATACAAAAGCAGCCAAGACAGCATCTTCAGAAACAGGACCATTGGACATGCCCAGCTGATAGGTATGATATCTACTTCATTCTACCTACAGCCCTTGGAAATGAAATGCATAATTATGTGATGTATTTCTGAAAGAGGCTTGACCCTACTGTCCTAACAATTTCTTCCCCCACTCTTTTCTCTTTGAGAAGTGTGAATTTGCAGTAGTAGGTTTGTTTCTTTTCCCCAGCCCAGTGCTCCAGCCTGTGTAAATTTTCTTATTTGTCTCTATCCCGGTTATGATCCCTCTTTGACTCATCCCAACAAACTATTAATGGCCCTGGAGAGAGATTCTGAGCTCTGTCTCTGTGCCTGCTGTTGGTCCCCAGCCAGCGCGGAAAACTCTGTTACATTCAGATCCCTCATGGTTTCTTTCTGAGCTTCTGCCACCTGAGGATACTGAGTGTTTGGGAGAGGTGGAATTGCTTCATTCTGTCCAGGAAACTAAATATAAGTTGTGCAAAGAGTGACGTCTCCCTCGGGTAATATTTTTCTGAGTTATGATAAAAAGCCTAGATGCAACTTTTTGTTGTTATTGGGTTTTGTTTTTTACAAGGAGCAAAATATTAGAATATTTTACTTCACAAGCATTAAATGGTTTCCCCTGGAAATAACATGATCATCGCAGTGGATCCGTGATGGTCAACTCAGCGGTTCCCAAATGGCATGTTGAAAAACTGGGGAGCTGAGAATCTGTAGCCTCTGAGTTACCTGCTTCTTTGGTATGCTTTCTACAATTAGCCTGGAAACCCTAAGAGTTTGTGACCTAAAGGACTCAAATTGCTGGGAACTTGTGGACCTACATCGTAGAAACCAGGAAACCTGGGGTGCTTCCCCAGTACCTTCTCCATGAAGACAAAAGCCTGCAGAAACTATTCCTAGAAGAAATAAATTGTGATCTGCTGGGTGCAGCCCCCCTGTCGCAAAAGGAGAAATAAAAGGCTGGTAATTCCCATGCCAATATAATCAACAGAACGGAGGGCAAACCGTATCCATCTTACATTTATTGTACACCTACTTCATCTGGAATAATATTTTCTCCTGGATTACCATATCAGATACTTTCACAGGTGGACTAAAGATGTATTAGGTTCAATAAATTTAAATCCATTTAAGTTTGTCTGACACAATCTAGAATATTGCACAATCTGCAATAGAACTTTGCTCCATTTTATCCCATTCTCCTTTCTCACCACATCCTTCATTGAGCTTCCCTTCAGAATCTGTTCCAAAATCTTGTGTAGTGGTAAAGTCAAACTAGTGGGACTTCCATATTTTTGGGGTTTTTTCTGTTCTACAGGCAGAAGATGTTGACAGGTTCTTTGAAAAATCCTTGCTACTGAACTTTCAGCATCATATGCCGTTAGTATTATAACCTAGTATTTTACATTATTATGTTTCCTTAAAAATTTGCAAGTATTTGTGGACAAATGGCAATAAAAGCTTCCCTTGCCTCTTTTATTTCTTGTCATTCCAATGATATGTCTTAATATAACCAAAAAAATGTGGCTCGGAAGGATCTTCCAAAGGTCATCTAGTCAACTAGTCAATATTCAGTGCAAAATCAGTGCATGTATACAGAATGGAAATAGCATACTATTTTGTATTTACGTTCAGGTTGTGATATAAGCATCATTCTTGACAGATACTTGTCTAGGACTTCCAGTGATGCAGACTCCATGCCCCTGTCAGGCAATCTATTTTGATGCTTCACTATCCATAATATTGGACATTTTTCTTAATATCTTGCCTGATTATTACTTGTTTAATTTTAATCCTCTGCCTGTTCTGTCATCTTTCATCTGGTCAGGCGTTTCTTTTTTTGTCTTTTTGCAGTTATCTTTTGCATATTTAAAGAAGGTTACTGTATCACCTTTGAAGCTTCTGTTCTTACAGCTAAGCAATGCTCATACTCATACATCATCTTTTTCAAAACAGTCTTATGGTCTCCCCTATGGTTTTATCATTTAGTCCACACCTTTTTTGATGTGTAGTGTTAGAATGTAGACAAAATATTCACTGAAGTTTTATCAAAACTAAGCAGAATATGATATTTCCAGCATACATTGTATCGGTTATTCTCCTGGGTAGAAGGAAAAGTAAAGTCTATGTCCTGTATTGGAAATAACATACCATTTTGTATTTATGTTTGGACTGGAATCAATCACATTGAAATTTTTCTCTGAAGACTTATCTAGTTACGTGGTCTCTGTTTACATAGTTAATTACTCCAGTTTAAATGTACAATTTCCTACGTTTCCTACTCTAGAGTTTCAGCTCCTTTCCAGTTTAAAATTGCTTCGAGCTCTTGTCCAGACATTTTGCCTCCCCATTCTTCCCAACAGCAGCTTGATGTATTCTGTAAGTATAAAGAACATTCTCTCTGTGCCATCACTTAGTTTATTAATGAAAATATTAGTGGTGATGGAATCAGAGGTGAACTCTGATTAAGTCAATTCTTTACACGTTCAGTTTCACTGTAAACCATTAATACTTCCAAGTAGTTTTCCAACCAGTCTTGTATTTGAGATTAGTTTTTCTGTACTGGCTTATTACTGCTCAAAGCTTCCCTAGTTTGCTTATGAGAATGTCATGTGGGAGTGTGATGGGCAAAATCCTTATTAATGTCAAGTTATTTTTCTTTTTTTTGTACAGCTGTGGTACCTGCTTAAAGAAGAAAATGAGGTCAGTTCAACACAAATTGTTCTTGACAAGTCCATGTTAGCTGTTACCTCAGCTGTTTTCTCTTAGGTGCTAATAGGTTGTTCCTGTCCGTTTTCTAGGAATTAAGCTGAAAACCCAATCAATAATTACCTCAGTCATCTTCTTTTTTCTCCACTTTTTGAAAATAGACATTATGTTCATCCTCCACCACCCATTTTTGTAAATCATTACATGTCTTTCAGGGTTAAATGAACTCAAAATGCTGTGCAATAGAATAAGTGGGAAATTCTGCATAGATCAACTACATACATAAAGAACAAGAAAATAAGCAGAACAGAAGCTGAGCACTCAAAGGCAACCATTAGGATATCTAAGAATGCTTCATCCTTTTCTTTCAGCTTTTAGAGAGAACGTACTCAGAGCCCAGCAAGCTAAACATAGATTTTGTCTACATATTCTTTTTTCTGTTCATATACTATTCCTGTATGAAATCTTCCCAGTGAGTCAGTGGTAGCAATTTCATTAGCCACATGATTGTGTTTTGTATTTTCCTGTAACCATGTGAAAAGTGGTACTGAACACTGTGATTTTCTTGTTACCATTTACTGATAGCTTTCTGCTCTGCTCATAGTGGAGCAATGATTTTCCTGGACTCCTACAACATTTGCATAACTATATATTTTCACTCGTGATATCCCTGGATAGTTTAATATCTTAATTTGCCATGACCTATCTAGTTTTGTCCTTGTATCTAGCCTTTAGTTTTATTTGTCCTTAACAATCTGATCAAGTTTTTACTTCCTGCATGCTTTGTTCTTGAACTTGAGGTCAGAGATGTGGTCAAATTGTTCTTTTAGTACCATTCTGATCTTTTCTCACCAGTGGAACAGTTTGTACTTGTGCCCTCGTTACTGATTCTTCAAGTCATCTTAAACCTCTATTTCCTGGGACTTGCCTCTCAAATTTCTTTATCATTTCTCTATGTTTAATGCGGTCTGCCTTCCTGCAATCTAGTAGTTCAATCTTGTTCCTTCAATTTTCTGTCAAAAATATTTTGATCTTCCATGTTTCCTAAAGCCTGGGAATGGATCTATTCTTCTCCTCAAATAATTTTTTCCCTTCAAATAAGGCCCTTATTTATACCTTACTTATTTAATTATATCTTCTTTATCAAAAGGTCTGCAATCAGTGCATCGCATGAACCGTTGGAGACATTTTTTCCTCAGTAGTATTCTTTTCTAGGAAATATTTAGGTAGCTAAAAACCTTTATAACCTCCAGCTACTGTTCTGTGTATCATTCGACCAGCTGCTCAAGGAAAAGCTATGTCCTTACATCTTTACTAGTTCCGTTATCTATGTTCCCACTTCCAATCTGATACTTATTTTCCTCTTCTTCTCTGGTGCCATTCATTACTCCCTCGCATTTTCTTTGCCATTTCTCTTTGCTGTCATCTTCAGTTACCAGTTTCTGTATCATACTACACTGAATCTGAAAATATCAATTTAGAAAGTAGTAGGATCACATTTCCGCTTTAAATTTTAAGGCTATCTCTGTGAGAAGTGAACTTTAGAATGGGTTTCAAAAATGTTTTTCCAACAAGTCAAAAATATTTGTACTTTACTCTTTTTTCCTATAATAATGCTTTTTAAAAATTATTTTTTCTTTTTCTGTTGCATATCTCAATGATATGTCACTGTTGTACCACAGGTGTTACAACCATTTTAGCTTAATTTTTCTCTCTTTCAAGTAACATTCATTCATGTTGTTAAATATTACGTATAACCATATTGGTACCACTACTTGTGATTTAGTTGACTGACTTCATTTTAGAAACTACTTCTTGGGTTTAGAATATGTAATGGATGTTCTTTCTGCAAGCTCAGAAGAGAAAGCATTGTTCTGCTGAATCACAGAAGTGTGTATGTTAACATCTGTAAGAGAGTCTCGTCTTCAGATTAAGAGATTGTCTTCTGAACTGAGCACAGGACCAGGCAAATTATACAAACACCCAATCCCCTTGAGCAAATGTCTTCTCACTTCCATCTAATTTTCATAAGCAAGGGAACTGACAATATAAGCTACGCTGTGGAGGCAATATTTTTCTGCAGAAGTTCACAGACAACAGCGCAATGCACTACCTTATTGTACTTTTTCCACTGCAGAATTTTTTCCCTTTATATCTAGTTGGAATTCCCCTTGCTGTAAACAGTGACTGTTGTCTCTGTCCTTCTGCTGTGTGTCTCTGAGAAGAGACTGGTCCTGTAATCCCTCCTTGGTCATGAAGTAGACTCTGAGAAACCCCAATAGCTTTTTCTTCTCTAGGATGAACAAACTCTTATTGTACATCACAAGTTGCATCCCCTTCATCATTTTGGTCATCCTTTGCTAGACTTTCTCCAACTGGTCAATGTCTGTGGGGTACTGGGGGCTTGTAACTGGGTACAATACTCCAGACATGCCCTCACAAGTGCTGAGGAGGGGGAATAATCACTTCCAATGACCTGCTGGTTATACTTCCTAATGCACACAAGAATACAGTTAGCCTTCGTCACCAAAACAAACAGTACACTGCCGATTCCTGTTCAACTTGCCTGCCAAGACAAGGCCCCCAGCTCCTTGTTTTTAAAAACTGCCTCACAATTAGTCTCCAGCCTTTAGTCTCCAGCTTGAATTATTGCATCTCGAGTACCTTTACATTTGCCTTTGTTGGACTTCATGGAGTTTCTGCCAGCCCATTCTTCCAGCTTATCAAGGTCTCTCTGAATAGTATCCCTACCCTTCCAAATATCATGTCATCTGCAAACTTGCTCTCCTCTTCATCACCTAGGCCACTGTGCCATTCACCCTCACCCACAGAGTCCTATAGTTGCACTTGATCCTATCAAGGTCTTTCTGGTGAGTAATATTTCCTATAAGAGCACCCAGGCTACTGCTTATAGGCTATTCTGAAGCTCTTTAATCAGCCTAGAAGAAGCGCTAACAAAATAATCATTGGAAGAGAGGAAGAGAAACACTGCATTTGAATATCAGCAGATATTATCGAGTAGGTGTGAGAGCAGAGCTCTGGTATCTGCTTAGCTGTGTAGTAAAACACTGTGTATATATAATTAAGCCCGTATTCAGATTTTAGATATTGCCAGCTCAAAACTTCTGTTCAACTTTCCAGGTATAGACACAATCCACTGCTGCTGTAAAGTGGTGAAACTCTACTGAGACTCCAAATTCAGCTGAGGATCTGGCTGTAAAAGTGAATCTATAATAAATCTATGGGGATTTTTTTTTTTTCTTTCTAGCTTGAGTGGTTTAGGTTTCCAGGAATCCTTTTCTGCTCGTTTATTATACAAGCTAGGATTGTTTGTTAATTTCAGAAAAGACTGCAATGAAGGTTAACAACTTTCACATGAGTGTACAGCAGAAAATTATTATGATTATTAAAAAATATTTATCCAGGCAAAGTTTTCCTCATTTATGAACATAAATTTGCAAAACAGTACATTTAAAATGTTGGGGAAATTTAGAGGAATAATATATTGGCTCAAAATGTGCATATTCTGGAATCTATTGAACTACTTTATATACTTTTATGAGAGTAAACTCATTAAATGTTATTCCTTTTGTTGCAAAGTTCTGAAGCTTGCTTGCAGTTGACATCATTAGTTTGATAACATAAAAATATTCTGGGTTTAAAAGTAGTCTCAGGAAAAAGCACATTGCACTCAATGAAAAATCCATTCTGTCAGTCAACACAGATTGTTTAATCTCAACTGAAAGAAGATGGGAGAGAAAAGTCTTTATTTTATCTTATGATTACTTTGCCTTAACTCTCTGCCCTAAAGCAAAAAAATAAAATTCAAAGAAAGGCAATGAAAAATAACAGTGAAAATGAATCACCAAATGACTTACGGAGCAATCACTGATGGAAGAACAGAGACTGATAAAGGTAATAACATTTCACTGTCTTCTTAAAAGAACCTGAAATTAACTGGTAAATACTAAACTCAATCCAAAAGATAAATCTATGATTAAAAATATAGCTACCGTTCCATACAGAAATTTTATTTCTGCAGATAAGCATTATATGTGGTTGAAATAAATAGTTTCAGAATGTTACGTACCAGGAATGCAGAAACAGCCAAATTCCACTCCAAAGCAGTACGACTGGCTGTGCTTAGATAGCAGCACAGCGTACAATCTTGGCCCCACTGAAGTCAAAGGCATAATTTCTACTCTTAATATCAACTCAAAATTCTTATGGAGGCTTTGACATCATGACTGAACCTACAGCTAATCGGTTGCTTGCTCTTCCTTGAAGGTTTGTCATTCCTATTAGCTGGGGATTCCTGACCTCCCAAACCACCAACTCAGATTAACACCAAATTCGCCTTAGTTTCCTTTAATGAGTCAGTATAACAAGCAGCAAGGCAGAGTACCGAGACACTGCTGGACAAACTGTAAACACTGCCTGCCCAAAAGCTGGAATCCAAAGATGCTTGCTACAGCTTCCTAAACGCAAATAAATATCCAATAAATATCACTACATGGTTGCTACTTGGCTAGAAATAAAAAGGAAGTATTTGTCACCCATACAATATACATCAATCATATATTTTGCCTCATGGATTCTTGGCTTGTTTACACCTATCATGGGAGAGAAGTGACCATTTGAGTTAGGTCCGTGACACTTTGAGTTCCATCTGAGATCAACTGAATGCTGGGATGTATTATCATTATCTTTTCGACACTAATATTTCCTAAATACCTCATAAGTAGCTGAGGGCTTCCCTGAAAATTATCATATACACTTTTTATGATTGGTTATGCACATTTACACCATTCAGTTAACGATGCACGCAAATATCTGTCTATGCCTGAAAAGAGCTACTTGAGTTTGTGAACACATTCTACTTTCCAATATGGGTATGAATTTCCATTTTCACTCTGCAAATTATATACCAAATCTATACGTACTGCAAGTCTAACATTTCCAACATTTTGTGTATGCAAATTGCTTATCTGGCACACACCATATTCTAGCAGTGTAAGGAACATGGAATAAAGTAGTGTTTCTGTCCGAATTGCTGGGAAACTGATCAGCAAACCTGTCATAAAAACAACCAATAAGAGAAAATGCTACATAATTATCTTTTTGTTTGATTACCTATCTGCAGTTAATAACAAAGAGCCAAATATTAAAACTGTTAGTTCAGTTTTTATAAGCCGTGAAAATTGCAGTTAATCATATTCCCAAAGTTTCTGAGCCTTTGGAAATTTTCTTTTTTGTGAAAAAAATGAATCCCTTAATTAATGGGGATTTTTTTGTGAAAACAGACTATGCAGTGAGGCCTCCTTAATGTAATGGTTCCTCAGCTAGATAAAAACAGTATCTGGTGGAAAAGACTGTTTTCATTCTTTTGGGGATGCATCATAAATTCCAAAACAGTTCTAAAACTCATAATCTGTCATCTGATCTGGCTTTATTTGTTCATTACTAACCCCTTAATCATTGTCTCTTTTGATTACTGCTGAAATGAACACCTTTCAGATACTCAACATATGTACATACTTGGTGTAATACTGTAGCTAGACCAATCAAAGGATCTGCTCTGTAACAAAATATAATGAGTAAATTATGCATCTTGCTCTGTAACACATTTACAGGATTATGCTGTGCTGTGGAGGGATTCCAGAATGGTGGAAGTATGGAATTCTTTTCATCCAGAAAACATTTTGTCTCTAGTATCATTGTTGTTTTATCTAGTTGTTGTATCTAGTTATTTATCATATAATAATCCAGTTTAGCACAGGTTCGAAGAATTTTCAGACCTTGAATGTCACCTTCCCAAAAACATTTCCTATTTTTCATACATTTTTTAAAATTCTTTCCATTCAGTTCCGTATACCCCATAGGAGAATTTATTTTATTTTTTTTTAAACCTAAACGCTTCATCCATTGTGTTTCAATCTGAGTTCGCCACTTATGAAGTTCTGCAGTTTCTCACCAAATGTACGGTTTTGCATTTGGTAACCAAATGTGGTTTTATGTTTGGCTTTTAGAACTAAAATATTACTTCACTGAATGAACAGACCAAAATATGCTGCCCATAGCATGGCATGCTAAGAGCAGAAGGGACTGAAAGTTGTAAAAATCTCTTTTTGGAGAGTTTTGAATGCACATCACACTTGCTCCAACTTTCACAGGCTCAATTGCTTATTTAGCTTCAGTCAGACTCCCTTAGGCTCACACCCACTTACTAGCACATAATTACATTTCATTTCACAATGCCTCTGATATGACTCCCGGCATCCAACTGTGTCAAAATGTCTAACTCACAGGCCAATTGTAAGCAATAATTGTGCCGCCAAAAAGAAGGAACCAAAAAAAAAATTAAGTGTATGCATATTACAGCCAAAGAAAGTTCTTATACTCCTCTTTTCTGGACCCCCTAAGATTCAACTTTGAGTGACTAACCCTCACAACTGATCTCGCCCAAGTTTGTGCCCTGAAAAGTTTTTCAGGTTATTTATATGTTTTGTATTGTCTTTCGCTTCTTCACACATGTTGTCTCTCTCCTTCATATTCTTTTGCATTCCAACTCACAACATGTGGCAAGATACAAAATAAATACTATTTGAAGTGATACAAATTGATAAATCTTTGAGATGTAAGAAGAGCATTTCATACTGAAATGCTGAAGCCGTGAGCAGCATGAAGCAGGTGTGCCGATGTACGTGTGGGTGTTACATGGATGAGGGGAATATGCAGCTCACTGATGCAACGGGGTAACATTAGTTGCATGTTACTGTTAGGCAAAGGCAGACTTTGATCTGTGAGGATGAGTGAGGCCATTATTTAATGGGCTGCATGGTTCAGTAGTGATGTTTCACTTTAATTTGATATAAAGACACAATAATGCTTTTTTCTTGTTCATATGTATATTTTATTTTCACTAAATTAAAAGTTCATTTTCATTGCTGTGTTAGTATGCTACGCTATAACTGTGACAGTGACACAGGAACCCAAGAACGCAGGAAGAAATTCCGTACTTCAGAGACATCCCCCACCAATATATTTTCCCCACTAGGGTGCTTGTGCTGCCAATTCTCAGTTCTTTACAAGGAAGCACAACAAATTTTGGACGAAACTCAGATAACAGAAATGTGATCCCAAATCTTTCAACAGATTCTTGACAGCCTCAGATACATGATAAAAGTAATTTTTCCCTGTGCCGAGCTCATAGTATTATTTGGAATCCAGCTACGGGATCAGCCTCCAAGCTTCCCAGTGAGAACCCTCTGCAGGTTTGAGGCAGGCAGAAGCTGTGCGCATCCCAGGCTGACGGGAAAGAAATCTGTACTGCGGCATGGTCTAGAGATTAAGGAATAACTTTATCACGACTTTTTGCCCTTAGCACAATCAACTTTGATATGCAAATCCAGCTTTAATTTGGTAAGGTTTAGAACTACTGCTTATACAACACCGCTCATTGCAAATGGTAGGTAATGCAATAGATTCCAGTCCCTGTACTCCTCTGCTTATTCCAAAAGAAGAAGGGGACAATAATGAGAGAAATGAAACAGTAGCTATGATAGAAGATATATGCAAATATTGTTGCCTGGGAATCTGAAGGAAGAACGGGTCATGTAAACTGAGTAAAGATCTTATTTCATATCTAAGAGGAGAAATTCTGATTGTGACTTCTAAAATTGTCACTGGTTTCTTGTTGGCTGCCCAGAGATTTAGATTGTATAGCGCTACACAGAAATAAAGAAATATTTAACTCAGCTCCTCGTACCATGCATCAGTTTCTGACATTCAGTATGGTTTTACTTTCTTAAAAGACGTAAGCTAGATGATTGTTAAATTCATTCCTTATTTTGCTAGCACCCTGTAGAAGCAAGAGCACACTTAAATTTGTAGCTGTTACTTTACTGCAAGAAATTATAATGTATTTCACATACTATAGATCATGTATCGAATTAAGAATTTCTTTTTCCTGGTTACACACACTTAATATATTTTTCAAGGTGAGAAGGGGAATGACAGAGTGAAATGACTTAAATCCCCAAGAAATATTCTCTTTGGTGGCTGCATTTACCACCATCCAAAAGGTTGTGTTAAACAAAATGGAAAATTCTTTAACTCTGGTTATCCAGTTGCTTTTTTAATCACTAAGTGTATATTGCTTAAGCAGAACAAAACGTAAACCAAGATTCATTCTAATTTGCAATGAAAGGTTACAGTGGGGTGTGAGTCAGACCGGGTATCTTCTCTGTTTCAGTTGTGACTTATGCAGACGTACAAACATGGGGCTTTCCTGTTGTTCATTGAATTCCATTGAAAGTATCATATTTATCTAAGCAGGGTAAAAGTCGTGAAGTGTAACTCTTTGCTATTACAACAGCAATTCTGTGGTCATATTGGAGGGCTGACAAAGGCAATACTGCATTCCATTTATTTATGAAACCAAAAAATCAAAGCCTTTCTTTGCTACTACTATAAGCCCAAAGAAATAAAAAATGCAACTATTTCAATAGAACATGCAATATTTGGAGAGAGAAGAAAAATTAAATAAGAACTTTTGTGTCCTTAACACTGGAAAATAAGCACCCATCTAGATAATGAAATGACACAGGCAGCTGACAAAGTTTAGAAACATATTCTATGAAAAACAAATTTGAGGTAGTTATTGTAGAGGAATCAATTTTCACATTGACCCCAGCTTAGAAGTGCTGTCAAACTAGTCATTAGCTTGCTAAGTAATTAGGCAGGAGACCCTTGGCCAGTGCATTTCAGGGCTCTTTTGCAAAAAACACTTAACTGAACACAGATTAAAATAGTGCCACTAACAACAGTTCTGGTGCCACAATTACTGGAGCAGTTTACCCAGTTTGCAACTAGAAATATAAAATGAAAAACTGTCTTGGGGCAGGCTCGAGACTGTGCAAATGTCTTGGGAGTTGGAAAAATTTCATGTCTGGTAGGTAGGTAAGTGTGTGCAGCTGCTCAGGATGACAGCTAAACAGAACTTTAGCAGATGTCCAAATGGGGACAAGGCTTAAGTATGCCATGGCTCCCTTCTGGTCAACACACTTGATCAGAAAAGAAGATGTGAAGGGAGGATAACTTTAGACAGATATCACTCTGAGATAAGGTAGGATGCAGCTGAAGCACTCGCCTGCACTCAGGACATGAGAAGCACTCATGGGTCCCCTCGTTTAGCTATGGCCATAGTTTACTATGTATATAAAAGGAATAAGAATGATTTAATGTGGGGAATATCACTAAAGACTCTAAATGGATGTAATGAAAAGAGACATAAAATAGTCAGAACATCTAAAAATGTCTTTTTACTGTCTTGCAGAACAATTTCCAAAGGTCAATGGAGAATGCACTAAATGACCTAATAGATGTCTTCTCTACCTGGTGCCTTAGAGGCATGAGACAAACTATTTTTTTCCTAAAAATGATACCCAGTTCATTCATTAGGAGTTAATATGATACTAAGGTTTCATGCAACAGTTAGTCTCTATAATTTGAAACAATTCTCAAAAGTAATTGCTTTTGTCTCTGTGTTTCTGCAAAGCTATAGATTTTAACCTAGAATTCGCTTCTCTTCATCACCAAAGTTTGATAACCTTCTGTATATACAGTCTGATATAAATATTCCAATATACACTTTTACTAAATCAGATACATTTTTTCAGCCATTTTTATTTATGTGGTAGATTGAGTGTGTATAGTCTCTTGGACATTAAGGAGAAAATTTAGAATGTTAGTTAGCCTTTAAGTTCATTTTAGGGTTCTCAAAAAGGCTGATAAAAGTATTAAGAGCTTGGAACTATGGTTAAATTCCATCCCTTATTTTCAGATTTGGAAAGGATATCTGAAAGTATACATTAATCCTTTCAGAAGAGAACGAAAGTGTAACTTTTCACTTTGATTTAGGAAGAAGATTTACACTTCCCAGAGAGGGAAGAAAAAAAAAAAAAGAAAGAAAATTTAAACCTAAGATATAAATACAGTTGAAATCAATTTTTGGTAGTAATGTTCATATTCTCATGAAAAAATAGAAACATTGCAGAGTATTTGTGATCAATGGTTGAGTCATTCATTTACTGTAAAATAAAAAATATGTGGGACAGAAGGATAATTGAAGAGAAACTTGCAAACTTATTTTTCAAACCACTGTCCCTAACTAGCATTATAAAGAAATCACACCAAGATAGGGATAATATATATCAGTGAATTAAAATCAAAATTGGAATGTAAAGGATTAAAACAATATTAAAAAAAAATCTTAAGATAAAAAAGGTTTAAAAAGCTCAACAAGTAACGACTAATTACAAGTGTTGCACCAGCGTTTCTGAAGAAAAAGTGACTCCTGACACAATAAAAATATTTTCATGTATGTGGAAAATACATCAAAGAATTTATTTGTGTTGAAAAGAAGAAAAGATAATTAGTTGAGAGAAAAGAGTCAAAAAGAATCCGTGTTCAGGAAAAATCAAGATTTTCACAGTGATCTTTCTTTTAATACCCTCATTTTCAATAAAGTTCACTTCAAACTGCTTTATGTGACTTTCCATCTATATTTACATCGTAGGTCAGATACTTCAAAATGGTATTACTTTCAGAGCAATGTCCTAAAATCAGAGCAGTGGTATACTTTTGCCTCTACACACACACAGTCAAACACAACAGGAACCATACTACCCAGACCCGACAACTGGAAAGCTCTTGTGACTTCAGTGGGATAGACAGAGATACAGACATTTTTAAAATCAGCAGAAAGAAAAAAAAAATCAGGAAGAGAATAACTGACCTAAAGAAAATTAAATAAATAAGTTTAAAGCCCAAAAAGTAACAACAGCATAGAAATAAACCATACTACAGAGGTTTACGTATTAATATGTAACTGAAAGAAAGAAAAAATCTTTAACAAGTCCTAACGATTGGTACAACAGTTGTTGTGATTGATAATGGTCTTCAATAACCTGGTTAAAACAGACCAGAAATGCAGTAGCTGTGATATGCCTAAATACGAGGCTTTCATTAAGGTTAGCTATCTCATTAATTTCGCCAAATGAACACATGCTAGTTTTGTCCATATATTTGCATAATTGTTATTTCATTAGCAATATTTCTCTGTGTGTGGAGTGGGAAGAAGGAAAGGTGAAGAAGGAAAGAAAGTGGGAAAGATGACAAGAAGAAAGGTAAGGGTAGTTACACTGGTTAAGAAAAGGTAAAACCCAGATATTTTGATAGCAAAATATTTCAGTTGTAGTCTACATCTTTTTGCCTTGAGTCAGAAAATAATTTATGCTGGAAGGGAGTCCTGGAGATCAGGTCTCTCCATCAGGTCCAGCCCTCTGCTCAAAATAGGGTCAACTCTGCAGTACTTTCCCCTAGAAGACGGAAAATATGCTTAAGTGATCCTAGACAGTGTCAGGGAGTAATTGATATAAGGGGAATGCAGGTAATGACAGAAATCCAATCTGCTGGTGTGGAGACCAGATTAACACACGCCATGGGGATGAGCTGTCACTGTATCTTCAGCAGAAGACCTTCAAAAGGAGGATCCCTTTTTAATTTATTTGCCAGGAAATGAGATATACACTTGATCTTATGGCTTACAACTTCAAAGTTCCAGTCAGTTCAAGTTATGTAAGACTAAATTAAATTGCAGAAGTTCTACACTGATTTATATAAATTACTAAATACAACAAGTGAGTTTCCAGTTGTATTACATCAAAATTTGCGAGAAAATGTTGAGACAAGTACTTATAAAAGCATAGGAGACATACCTATTTGCTTTAAGATTTTTCTCACTTTCCTCTTTCCACATCTTTCCCTCTGCAGAAGATATGTAAGGTCTTTTACATTAGGTACCTTTTTTTTTTTATTACCAGATGTTATTGTTTAATTTATTTTCTGAACTCTTTTTGGAACTGTACAAAGAACTGGAAAAACATTTTTGCCATTGTATAAAATATGACATATATAAATTGTGGCATAATCTGACTGTAAACATGACAGTCACCCAGGAATCACACAATGACTCAGGATCACCGGAGCTGCAGAGATACACAGCACTGGTAGCTAGTTTAAAGTTAATCTAGTTTCTCTCTCATTTTCATCAGGCTTGGTTTACGACTTCAAAAATAGTCCTTGGGAAACAGAATACAAACCCAGACGAGAAAAGGGGAAACAAGGAAAATTGCCAAAGCTGTTTATCGTGTAGTAACAGGGACATGATAAACTAGAACTGTCACATAGAAGAGGTGCCATTTGGAGCACATGTTGTCTGTAAATGTTTTCCATTGTCACTGGCAAAGCACAAAGCTTTCCTTAACATCAGTTGCACAGACATGTTAGCAGTGTATCCTGACTATCCTTGAGAAATAGCTAAGATTCCTTAGTTTTACGTATAAGCCCTAGAAGCCTTTACGGGCCTGATGCTCTTCCTCTAAAGCTGAACAACAAGGCGAGCTGAGAAATAATACCTTTGATGTAGAAAATACAGCTATAGCTCAGTAGGCTGCCAGTCATTTTCTAGTACTGTACTGCATTTTTTGGTTATTTGTTTTTTATCCAATAAATTTGAAAAAACACAGACTGAAATTTTTGTCTTCCTTTCTGCACTACAAACACTTACAAAGGTTTTCAATAGTTTTAAAATTATAAGTATGGATCTTCTGAATGGCACACTCTATTTATAATGCCACTTGCTTTTACTGTTCTGGTAGGATATTCCGGTGTGCTTAGCAAAGTTTAGAGCATGCTGAAACTGTTGTTTTAAAAAAAAAAGATAAAAACAGTGCTGGAGTTCATCAGAGTATCTTGGCCAAGTTTCAGTTATTAAATTACCTTGAATGCTGTGATGAGCAAATAGCATCTTAACGTGAGCTATTTACTATGTGTTTAATAGCAATTTAAAGAAAAATCTAAGCCAGTGATCTGTGAATCCTTCCTGGTTTAAAAATCAAAAATGGAGATTATTAAGAATTCAATGTAATATAAACAGTTCTATTGCACAATTGCCTGTTTTCACTAGCAATTTTATACCTGAATTCATGTGTTAAACACATGTTCTTTCCCAAAAACTATGAACAACCAGTTTGTGAAATACTTCCTAAACCAGAGTCTCAAAATGCCCAAAAATTCTAAAAATTCATGCTCAGAATGAGGTGTTATTTTCAACATGCAGGGACACTGTTATTCAAAAAGATCTCATAAAATTGATCGAAAAGTTATCAAACCATAGATCTCTAAGGGACTATTCGATACCACTCATCATAGCTGACATATCTGCTTTTCTTTATTTTTTATTTCTTTTAACACTATAGATCTTAAAAAAGCTGTATTTCTTTGATATAAAAACTGCAGGAGGTACAAACAAAATATAGCACAGGTTGTGATCAAATATTTATTAGAAATGGAACGAATGGGGCACATGCCACGGAGGTGTGCTCTCAGATGGCCTGTTCTATTTTTAGATTTGAGAAAATATTAAGTACTACATTGCTTTGTTTACTTTGTTAGGTTTTGCAGTTTTTGGTTGCTGATCTGTGACACAATCAGATTCAATTAAGCACCAAGAATTGCATTAGCAAGACATCTGGGACATTTCTAGAATAAAAGCTTTTTTTGTGAAAAAGACATGATTAATAAAATGAAATTACTACAACCCAATGAAATTATAGTCCTTTACATAAAGTTGAAGAATAACGTGCTTTTCATCTGCATTTTGTACATTTTTACACCCATTTACACTTTTAAGCTCTGATTTTATCTATAAGAAGTGCAAAATATTAAAACCAGGTAAAGTTTTATCTTTAACTCTTGCTAACTGCCAAATTGTTAAAACTGAAAAAAACCAAGCACAGACAGAAGCTTACTGATAATCACATATTCTTGAATCTGAATTTAACTGTATTTCAACTATAAGCTAGTCCTTGAGAAATCACTGAAACTGAATACCAGAGAAGTGATGAAAGCGTCTAAGCAGGCGTACAAAGTATACTGATTTACCAAGGAAAACTAAATTAGGTAATTAAAACTATCAGGTGAAATGCTGTTTAACAACTAGGGTTACTTTTCTTCATAAATTTTCTTTCAGTTTAATGATTCAGTATGACAACCGACGACTCTTCATACCAGTGTGATAGGTTACAAAGAATATTACACACCATTAAAACCACGCAAACAGGCTTTATATGATGCATTCTGGCAGCTCAACACACTTTCAGCACTTTGAGAACACTTGTTTTGCCGAAAATAAGCTCGCAGCATTAAGAGAGTGACCTAGCTTTTCTGTGACTGTCAGAATTCTGCACTTTTCACAAAACCATGAAGAAGACTGATACAATGTGTTTTAGATCTTGCATCACTAAATAATCTAAAAAAGCCTCCGTCTCTCTCTGGATGTGTCAAGCTCAGCTGTCCTCAGCTGTTTTTAAGAATATTGCTAAATTTTATCCCAAAAACCCAGCTGCAATCATCATTCTGGTGACAGCAAACTTCGCTAAAAATGTGGTGTCCATTTTTTCATCCCACTCTGTGGGCTTTTTATTGGAAAGGTGTCATTAATTATTTTGCTACCATTGTAACTATGTTCTTGATTTTGCTTTCTAATGTAACAGCCAGCAGTCAGACAACCGTCACTGGTATGAGCTCTAGAGGATGAAATGAGACCTCTAAGAGCCAGTGAAGCATTATCAAAAGGGTGATGGTACAAATAGGAACTTCCCTTCCACAGTAATCATAAAATCATAGAATCATAGAATGTGTTGGGTGGGAAGGGACCTTTAAAGGTCATCTAGTCCAACCCGCCTGCAGTAAGCAGGGACATCTTCAACTAGGTCAGGTTGCTCAGAGCCTCATCAAGCCTGGCCTTGAATGTCTCCAGGGATGGGGCCTCCACCAGCTCTCTGGGCAACCTGCTCCGGTGTCTCACCACCCTCAGTGTAAAAAACTTTTTCCTAATGTCTAAATAATAATGAGCATATAAACAGGATACATCATATAGAATGAAAAAACACACGGCAAAGTGTGGGGTTCTTTTTTGTTTTAAGGAGACATGAGGAGTCAATTATTAATGCAAAAAAGGACCTGGTGCCAATAAAAATAGATAAAATTGGTTTTTTTCTGTAGGAATTTTTCACCTGGATTTCAATAATGGCAGTTATGAGTGCTTGTCTTAAGTATTGAAACCAGAGGACATAATTTGCAAGCCAAGAAGATTAATGCTTTCTCTAAGCAATGATATAGACTATTAACTTTTCAAGTGTGTTCATTAAGATGTTTTATTTACAAAATTGTAACTTAAAAGCCATTGTGAAACTCATACAGCTGCATTCTACAGAACAGGTTTCAAAGCAACCACCTTTTTGTCAAGCAAACAGCAGTGAAACACAGTGGCACTGAATTTTACAGCCATAGACCACGGTGCCACAAAGTTTTTATCAATAGAAAGTATTAATGCCTACAGGAAAGTACAGTACAGAGATACAAAAGGTATCCTAGTACTCTGTTGAAGGAATGAGTTTGTTATGCTCTGCTGTCTGGAGGTATATTTCAGATTTACCCCTACCAGGTATGTTAATGCTCTTTGATTCTTCTTAGATGAAATTTGCCAGATTTAAAAAATGTTTTCCTGATTTCTGTCTAGCTACTTGAAAATGTGGTTCTTTTATTTTTCACAGCCCTGTTGGGCTGGTTTGGGTTGGGATAGAGTTCATTTTCTTCACAACATTTGGTAAGGGGCTATGTTTTGGATTTGTGCTGAAAACAGTATTGCTAATACAGGGATGTTTTCATTATTGCTGAGCAGCGCTTACACGGAGTAAAGGCCTTTTCTGTTCCTCACATCACTTTGCCAGCGAGTAGGCTGGGGGTGCACAAGAAGTTGGGAGGGGACACAATCGTGACAGCTGACAAGTGGATATGCAAACTGTTCCTGCTAGTGTCACACAGGTGTATGTTTTCTCCTTCAGAGAAAATATATTTTACTATTTATCCAAACTATTAAAGGAGGTTTATTAAATTATGTATAGAAGATTTGCATAAATTGCTGACTCTCAATACTTTTTTTTGAGTCATTGTTAAAAAGTAGCTTGGTTACAAAATATTTAGGAAACTGTTAACATGTTTCTACTATTTGTCCCCTTGTTTTTTCTTTTCCTTTTTCTTTTCTTTCCTTTTATACATGTAACATTGATCAAGGCATTTAAAATTATAACAAGTTATTCAGTTGCTGCAGCATATCATCTGTAGCAGCATCAAACAGCAGCATCTGTAGCAGCATCAAACATCTATTTTTTACAATCAAGGCAACTCTGTCAATGTCAAGGTTCAGAAGAAAGTAATAATAACGAACATCAATATGACCGAGACATTCTGTAAGCATTTCTTTTTTATGAAGGCAGATTAAAATTGCAAACAAACATCCATATGAGGTCAGTTTTTCACTTTCTAACATTTCACAAAAATCTATGAATTTGGTCTCTCATCTACCAATAAAAACAGTACTGTTATTGACACTTCAGGATTTCTCATTCAGTCGGTGGCGATCCTACTAAGGTTAACCCAACAATCTCCACTCCCCTCAAGGCTTTTTTTTTTTTTTAAGAGCTTGCTTATTATTTCTATATTTATTCAAATAACAGTGACATTGTAGAATGTCTTTCTTTCACACTACACTACTAGACTTCTTACTGCTAAAATTTTTAAACCTACTTTGAGCTCAATTCCAGCTTCAGCCAAGTAAACCTACAAAATAACCTTTTATCTGTAAATTGATTCAAAACATATGATCATAATAATTGTGAAACAGTTTTTATAGGCATAGTTTGAATGATAACCCAAACCATCAGTCTTTATTGCATATTTTAGTAACTCTCCTAATAGGATTCATAATGTTGCCTTCCAAGAATGTACCTCAAAACCAAAGAGGATTGTACGGCCATCATGTGCTTCAACACATTGACATCCAGAAGAGAGAAAATCATCAGTACAACAATTAAAATTAATTGGGATGAAACTAGTCCAACAGTCTAAACAACAGTATATTCAATCAAACTTATCCACAAGATGTTATTGCCTCCTGGAATGAATAGGTTTCAAAATCACAGGACTTCACTACAACATAAAGTTCAGAAGCCCTGACTGGACATAAAAATCAGTAAAAGACTAAAGAGTTTCTCTTCTATGTGTCCTGGGTCAGTGATGAGTACCATAGGTCACAGCTGTTTTCTTCTCATCAGAAAGCCTCAAACTTCAGCTTTCTTTAAGGAAAGATAAAAGGTAGTTCATTGCTCAGTATTATGGGTCAATATCTTAGTGGAGAAAAAGAATAAAGCACATGTTAAACAAGCATGGACTTGCACAGTAACAGGGAGCTGCCATAGAGAACTACTGTACTCAGAATGGAAAAAAATATTAGGTAGCCTGTATCAACACATGAGCCATGCGCCCAGAAAGCTTGAGTTCTATGTGTGGACCTCCTCATTCTTTCAGCCTCACAATTTAGAGGTGATGGATCTTTGGAAATTACAGTTCTGCCCTCCTGAAAAAGACCCAAATTCTTTTCTCTAGCTGAGAAATGGGCAAAGAAAAACATACTTTATTTAATGGGGAAGGAGATGTGATATTTCAGAAGTGCAGTGAAGAGTAATTGGATATCCTGTGAGGAAAGGCATGATACATTATCATTTAAGTTATAATCACTAATTATTATCACTAACAACTTGCCACTGAGAGAACGGTTTGTTTATTTTAGCTGAACTACATAGTTCATGCACTAATATGCAAACTCCATTGACCAAATTTTTTTTCTTCTCAATGCCCACATAAGATTTTGTTCCCTCTCAGGGTTAAAATCCACCCTATTCCTAAAGCTGCAATAGGTAGGACAAAAGAAAAAGTATATTCTCATGTTGCTATGTAAAAGCAAGGGCAGGTCAAATGGAGAGTTCCTGAAACTCCCCGATTGCTCCATTCCATTACGACAATTTAAAAAATCCAATCAACTGACCCAATAAACAAAACTGTTATGTTCAGACTGGAAATACATTGGAGAGAGAGTATCTCACTCTGATTTTTAAACTCCTTTGTTTTCCTTTTTTGCCCAGTAAGCACATGAGTTGGAACGCCATAATCATAAGAGAACTATAGCACAAGGCAGATGGTGTGTGGGTTAGCCAAGAAATGAGTTTCACAGAAAAGCATTGGTGGATTAGTCCCAGGTAGCTTTTATACCACAAGAGAACTACTTTCAGTGAAACAGTTTGATTTTTTTTCAGTCGTGAGTACACTTAAGGATTCTTCTGCTCCCTATTTTTATATATGCCAGTGTGAAGGGGAACTGTTTAAGTGTAGTGGGTTTGGTGGAGCTACTCTATGTGTGCCAATGCCATGCCAACCATGCTCCAGAAGGGGTCATTTGCACATAATGTAAGAGTCCTCTGTTCCACCAAAGGATGGATTTGGAAGGAAAAGAGGTTTCATGATCACCACAGGTTCCCACATTCAATTGATTTATGCTGGAAATATCTTACACACTGTGCCCAACCTGAGAATGTAATGGCACGTTCCAATTCTCCTTCCTTCTTTCAGGTTCAGTATTGCCAAGCCTCACATCACTTCCAAGCACCTCAGCACAAGGAGCGCCTACAGACATGCAGGAAAATGTCACAGGATAAATAACAGACTCAGAAAATGCCAGCAATCATCATCATCACAGAAACTATCATACGTGATAGGATAATGTCATCAGGCTCAGGATGTTTTACTGCCACGCATTTCAACATGGTGGGTTATCCCAGAACATTTAAATCAAACATGCAAGTCCCAGGCAATGGGAAGAAAGGATTAAAAAAAAAAAAACAAACAAAGCACTCATTTTAAAAACTTGAAGGAAAATCATGAATCCAGATACAATTGAGTTGTAATTTGCATTTGTGTCTCTATTGCTCATTTTCCCTCAGAATCTTCACTAACTTTAATGGTAATTTGCTTTGGCTTAGGGGACTGTCCATACCAAATTATTTTGGGACTGATTCTGGGTAATTGGATTAATATGGATTCAAAATCCACAGTCACAAAGGTATTTAAGCAACTGATACTGTAGCAGAAATTTTGGTACCTGAATAAGCAACTGTAATTATTATTTCAATTACATTGTGTTCCCTGATTAATTACACATTTTACAAAAATACCACATCTACTGAAAATGAAAGATCAAACTCTCCTGGGAGAAAGGAGGAGAGAATAACCCACAGAGAATTCAGCATTAAGTTGTCAGATGAGTCTTCACATCCTGGCGTGCCAAATTTCTCACAAAGCCCTGACCATCATTTCAATAGCTTGCCTAATGCTTTGCTATGACACATCCCCAAAACATCAGGTACAGAGAATACAACTTGCACCAGAAGTTTGATGGATATTATGTTAAAGGGTGCAAGTTATCTCCATGTGTACTCAAATTTATTAAGTCACAGTCTATAACCATGAGACAGTTTCATGGTGCCTTTGTTTTATAGCAAGAGAAAAAGACATTAGTGCTCTTCTACAAGAAGTAAGAGAGATGAAGTCATTAGCGTTTGCACAGCAACCTTGTCAATCGAGTGATTTAGTAACAAGTTTGCATCCTCTTTAATTATAAAGTTCAGAGAAATATCACATTACCTGAAAACCAAAAGACAAATTCCCTCCTAATGTGGGTCTACTGAGAGCTATTTCCATGGATAATTTGACCCTAAATTCTCAGCTCCACTGACTACAACAAGTTGCCAAATTCACACAATTATTTTAAATTAATAGTTATCTGTTGCCCAAACAATAAGTGCTGCAAGAATTTCCATGAGGACAATTTTCATCCAGGAAACCCAGAACAGGCATTTAATCCCACCATTTAGATCTTTGTGCAATTCCAGCAGGAATGCAGGAGCCGAGGGAGTGCTAAAAGATGTACAATGCACATCTTTTCTCCAGGAGGGGAAAGGGAGAGACCAGTTGTGTGAGAGAGGTGAAAGAGAAGGTTAACTAATGTATTCTCAGAATTCAAGGGGGACAGGGAAAGCACAGGGAAAATATGAAGAACTGAAGTTCTTCCTACGTTCAAGGATCAGAGCCTAAGACTATGTTATGAATAGGACTCATCCTTTTATTTTATTAGTCTTTGAAAAAAGTTTGAAAAAATGTATCTGTATTATCTTTTTATAGCCTGTTCTGATCACATGGCCTGCAGATAGACATCAGTTTAGCCTTGACCTGCCAGATGAGAAAATCCAAACAGAGAACAGTTCAAACAAGTGCAGGACAGGGTACCCTCTGCAAGGTCAGAAGGTTACTGAAAAAAGGAAGGATATAATTATATTTTACCACATTGATTGGCAAAAAAAATCATTTTTTTAATTAGATGGAAGTTATCGAATGCAGGTACATCGTTGCATTGCCATGATAACAAAGGAGAAAATGAAAATTGAGTAATGTTACTTACTTTTTCCAAACATGCAAAGTATTATTTTTTATCATGTCCTGGCTACTCTGGACACTTAAGTGGCAAGTAGGCAAAGGAGCAAACATGTGTGTTTAAGTACTAATACTCCCCTTAAAACTGTAAGTAATGCTTGAAATTCTTGGTTCTTGAGGAAGCTGAAGCTCATTTCTCCTTCCTTGCCTGCGTTTTCTTCAGAACGCCTGTCTAGGAACCCCAGCAACAATCAGTTGTAGCAACTTTGACAACTCAACATTTGCTAATCCTAAGGACTGCAAAAATATAGCTGTTCCAATTAGAAAAGGAATTAATGCAGAATAATATTATAAAATAATAGAAGAAGTATAAATATTAAGCTTGAAATGGTGCTCAGTGTAATTAACATGTTACCTTATTTTAAGCTACAATTCACTTTGGTTTAAAACATATCTACACTATCTTTCTATTTCTGGAATAATATATACATTTGATTGGGTTGTTTTTAATGCACTGCAGCCGGCAAATTCTAATTAAAGAAACCAGAGCTGGGAATTCAGATCTGAGTATGTCACAGTGTCCTTAATTCATGCTGGATGCAAAATTAAGGCAAATATTTGCACTGACATATTCTATTGTTATTTGTAGAGATCTGCAAATCCACACACAACTACAGAAAGCAGAGATATATGAAAATCAGCACCTGCAAAGGCTTTGCAGTGTAAAGAACAAGATTCTCCAAACTCATTATACCTATGCTTAGGAAAGACAGCGTCTCCTTCTCTGTGTGACCCTGCTGAGACTTCTTTCAAGGCTTTTGAAGGATGTGCTTTCATGCAGGAAATCGTGCAATGTTGCAGTGCTTCTCCACGATACAAGAAATGGACATGGACCTGTTGGAGCAGGTCCAGAGGAGGGCCACGAAGATGATCAAAGGGTTGGAGCACCTCTCCTATGAGGACAGGCTGAGAGAGTTGGGGTTGTTCAGCCTGGAGAAGAGAAGGCTCCGGGAAGACCTTATAGTGGCCTTCCAGTACCTGAGGGGGCCTATAAGAAAGCTGGGGAGGGGCTGTTTGCAAGGACATGTAGCGATAGAACGAGGGGCAATGGTTTTAAACTTCAGCAGGGTATGTTTAGATTAGACATCAGGAAGAAGTTCTTTACAATGAGGGTGGTGAGACACTGGAACAAGTTGCACACAGAGGTGGTGGAGGTCCCATCCCTGGAGACATTCAAGGTCACGCTTGATGAAGCTCTGAGCAACCTGATCTAGTTAAAGATGCCCGTGCTTACTGCAGGGGGCTTGGACTAGATGCTCTTTAGAGATCCCTTCCAACCCAAGACATTCTATGATTCTATGGCAGAAGGGGACAGAACTGAAGAAGGCCTGCAGGTCCTTTGGCTCCTGTACACCACCACAGTGGCCAGGGCCGTCTTTGGGCACGGGCCAAGCAGGCACTGCCAAGCATTAGCTATTAGCAAGCAGGCTCCACTGCTATTTTGAAACTCCAATTTTGTTTCATCCAAAGCCTTGGAAAGCCAGGTTAGAGCCTTAGGCTGGGGGTAGGACTGTATAACTACTGCCACATGAGGACGTCCTATTAATCTTTAGTCATGACCAACTCTTGCTGTTCCTCTAACAGTGGTAAGAACAAGAAAACAAAGTTTCCAGTACTCATCTCATCTCCTCCTCTGCTTTCTTTCATGAGAACTAGCTTCACTGTGGCCACCCATCGTTTGGCTGGCAACACTCAACTCTGCATGTGCCATTTAAGACTCTCTGAGCTGGTTTTGGCGATCACACTCACAACATGGTTGTGCAGGATGAGGTGAATTTACTGCCCTGGGTAGGTAAAGCATGAAAATTATTCCTGTGTCTCCCAGGCTCCAGAAGGAACTCTCAAGAAGACCTGTGCCTCAGAGGTGTGTCAGGAAAACCAAACCCCTGATAGTCTGCTTGAAAGCAGTGTCCCAATACTCCCATTCTTTCATTCCAAAATTAGGTGCTGTGAACGGGGAGCTGCAGGCACTAGGGCTTTATTGAGGGCAAAGCCTACAAAGGCAGGCTTCTGTTACAGAACTGTTTTTCATGCAGTATTTTAGGGAAGGTAAGGAAGGCATTTAGTTCATAATTTCTACCAAAAGCTTACTTCTAGTCTGGCACTATTAAGTTTCAGCACTTATTCACAGCTTCAAGGTGTGCCATCAGAGAACTGGCTATATTTAGACTAGACAATCCATAGGCAGAAGTGTTAGCAAATTTTGATTCTTTTGTGTTAGCAAATTTTGATTCTTTTATAGTCTACCATGGTCATGGAAAGAATTCTAGTGTTGATAACTTTATAATATGACTGCTGAATTTCCACTACACTTTATGGATTTGTGTACTTAGACTGAAACAAAAAAGTAGGAAACAAGTACTCCCATAACAGTACCAATGTAGCCAAAAATCTAATTTCCTATATTTATTTTTCAAATGCACGTATGTAGTCAGATATACACCACTGTGAATCCACTTAGCATGAGGGATTTTCAAAGAGTATCTAACCACCAAAGAGTCCCTTTCCCTGAAAATTTTTGTTTATACATGAATTTTCTTGGGAAAAGTTTGTTCCTGCTACCTGCCAACTCCTTTCCCAGCACCTGGCTGAGATCTAGAGAAAGAATTGTAGGTTTTAAACTAATCTTGCTGCATAGCTGTTCATCAGTATCTAAAAAATACCTGCACGCATGTTTAATTGTGTCACATCTCTTCCAATTCACAATGCTTACCTGACTTTCAGTGGTAAGATGTGTTATAAACATTTTCTAGTTCAGTAATGTAAACAAGGCTTAAATTATTTGCATGTGTGCAGACTCTGAGATGAGGACAGGGTAGGACCCATTTTAAAACATACCTATGAGATTTCTGAAGGAGTCCCTTATATTCTCCACTGTTGGAGTTATGTGGCAGAACAGAATTATTTTGTAAAGTTCCTGCTAAGTTGAACTATACTGAACACTGTGAGGCACTTAGAATACCTGAAAACTATAGATAGACTGTTTCACTGATTATACATTTGTTTGCAGTACCTGCAATATAAAAATATGGTCTGTTCAAAATCCCTGTCTAAATTACTGGATGTAAAATTGATTTCCGAGAAATAATTTTTGCCTTTTTGTTTTGTCAAGATTGCTTTTTTTCCTCGCGAGAATTTTTTTCTTTTGAAGCTGAACCAAACCCAAGAAGTGTCAGCAGAAATCCCAAATATTTCCACTATGTTTGACTTCCGTAGTCCCTCATCATGAATACTGTTTGTTTTCCTTCTGTCCTCATTCGCGCTCTTTGCTATGAATGAGCTTCCCCACTGGTTTGCTTCTCCTGAGAAGGTTGTCTGATTGCTGTGATTCAGCTGCTCTCTGCTGCTCTCCCTGGAGAGGTGACCACAGCAAACCAACAGAAACGCTGTTGGAACCCAGCACAAACAAAAGCAGGGAGGAGGCAGCCATCCCAAATCTCACATTGCACGCGTTTGCCTGTATATTATTTTTCTTTCAAACTCCTCCACAAGCAGAAGAGTTTTCTTGTGGACAAAGTTTGCATTTTGAACCAGCCCCTATTTTACCCACAAGCCCAGGCTGTTAGAACCATACAGATTTCAAGCCACCGTAACGCAGGTGTGAAGGCTGCCAGTGTCCTCCTACACCCATTGTATATGGGTGCTGCTTGCCAAGTTGGCCGCTTTCCTTCTCAGGGAACAAGCTAGCTTACGGAATAAGAACTCTTATTTCTTTAAAAAAACAAGCTGTGTGCAACATCACTACAAAATTACGCAAATTACCTTGTCAAACATATCGGTCTGATGGTTCTAAAGAGACTGGAAATTGCCAAAAGATTTCTACCTCTAGGCAGACAATGCCATTATAACATGGCTTGGAGCCATGCTGCCTTACCCTGCTAAAAACTCACTTTCCTCAGACCACCTCTTTCACAGACTGTTATTTTAAAAGGATGTGCTAGGCTTTGAGGGTTCTTTTGTCATTTTTTTTTTGTCTACATATGGCACGCAGCGTTTAGACTTGTACGCAATGGCATGAAAAACTGTCTAAATGAACTAGAAGCAACGAGGCACGTAGCATTCAAATTGTCAGACTGAGCTGCAGGTCGTGGCACAGATGGGCTGCCAAATATTTGTCACAGCATGTGGACAATCACCAGAGTGTATTTCAGATAGAATAGTTAGTGAATTGAAATAACTAGCCAAGCTATTTCATGGAGATGAATTAAATTACATTAATTCTTTCCAAGTACAGACATAAGCTCAAGCTAACCTTTTTCTTGTTTGTGTTGTGTACAAAAAAAGCAGTTGTTCAGCTGATTCCTTCTATTTCAAGTGCCTTCATTTTAGCTGTTTATCACAAAGAGCCACAGAATGTGTATTTTAGAGCTCTAAAGAAAAATCAGACATATTGAAATATTAGATAAGAGAATCAATCACATCGTAGTTACAATTATACATAGATTTTTGATTATTGACAATTTCAGTTTGACGTGCCCTTTACTGAGCAGAATTGAGAAGAACATGCTAGTGGGTCTTATCTGTGTGTTGGGCAGAGATGGGAAAGAGCAAGGTGGAAGCACTTCTGTGGAAAGTGCTCTGGTGATATTTTACCACAGCACAATATTTGGTCAAAAATTGTGCTCATAGTTAAATGTATTGAAAACATGAATATTTGATAAGATGTCATGAAAAACCAGTTTGGAAGTTTGTGTGGACTAAATATATCTATATATCTACATTTACAATTGTATATGTATTTATATCTATGCAAAAGTAAACTGTTTAATCACTCTGGTTTACCAGTATGAGTTTCAGCAGCTTAGATAATTCAGTCTTCCATTCGATATGACAAAATAAAGCAAAATAAACCAAACTAAAAATGATGATTTCATTAAGGCCTGCAGCAGGATAGTTAACTTACTGTATGAAAGGATGCAGAAAACCCATTTGTCAGTTTGAAAGCACCGGTATTACATCGCACATACAAAAATGCCCGAGTGAAAATCTAAGCCGCGATCTATAGGTAGAAGTGATGAAAAGAAAGCACAATTGAACCTGAAAACCTGATTCACGTTTTCATCATGTTGAAGTGCGGTGCTCACCTCCGAAAACAGCTACGTCCGTATTGATGATCGAGACTGAGAGTTTTGCAGAATCTACATTTTTAGATTGTTTTCAGCTGGTAGTACTTTATTACTGCTATCATCTTTGTTTAATCATTAGCTAGAGTGAAAAAACGTTAGTTTCAGTAACAGATAATGCATAGGTTCTCCTGCTGACAGAGCTGAAGTGTTTCTGGTTTTCAGTTGTATCTTGCTGCGAGAGGCAGTTTTAAGGCAAGGTGACTTACCCTGCTGGCTCTTCCTGTTATTTCTTTTTCAACAAAAACCCCAAAACCTAACCTGGGTAGCCTGACTTACATACTCCTTAGAGTGTCTTCAGTCAGAGAACTGATAAACAGCTGGTAAATCAAGTATAAATCATCTCTAAAATATTCATTTTAAGGAGGAAAACCTAACAGAACCTGCGTTTACTTGCACAAAACTTTCAAGAGGTGAAAATCTCAGTTTTCATGTATAATAACTACTTTTAGAGCTACTGGTGAGGCGGTGCCTGCGATCGGTAAAGGGCTGCAGGCCCACCACCAGGGAAGGGCTGCGGCACCTCCTGAGGGACTGAGTCCTTCTCTAATCCCACAGGGGAATGACACCTGTCAGCTGTACTGGGCTGAAGAAAACTTCATTCACCTATGAAAACCAGACATTGCTTTCTAGGCTTTTCCTCACCCCTATCTCATTCATTTTATTCCCTTTCGTTTTTTTTTTTCCCTTCTTCTCCATGCTGCTGCCTGTCTCTGCCACCCTTTGGTGGGGAACAGAGCCACAGGCTGCCAGCATGGCCGTTTCTAAATGATGCCATGGCATCTCTCGCAGCACCGAAGAGCAAAGTTGTCTGCGTGTGGAGGAAAGGGGAAGCCCTGGCAGGGGCTGAGGGCTGCACCCCAGTGACAGCAAGTGAAGGGGGCTGCGTTCCCGACCAGCAGCACAGGGAGCAGTCAGCAGAAGTGCCATGTGTGTGGGACATCACTACCCACAAGTTGCTTGATTTTATAAGATCATAGAATGGTTTGGGTTGGAAGGGGCCTTAAAGGTCATGTAGTTCCAACCCCCTGCCCGGGGCAGGGACACCTCCCACTAGACCAGGCTGCTCAAAGCCCCATCCAGCCTGGCCTTGAACACCTCCAGGGATGGGGCAGCCACAACTTCTCTGGGCAACCTGTGCCAGTGTCACACCACCCTCACAGCAAGGGACTTCTCACCAGTACCCAATCTAGATCTACCCTCTTTCAGTTTTAAACCATTTTTTTGCCTTTCTATTATTTAACTCAGCTTCATACCTCCGTGTTCCTTGCTGTCGCCCTCGCTGTTCCCCCAAAATTGGCCTCAGATGCTACCCAAAAAATTGCAAGAGTATGGGTTTCATACTGTCACAGCTTATGGCACTGCATATGTTGTTTTCCTCACTATTTACTAATGTAAGAGAATAAACTGGGAATCAGGTGGTGGCTGATAGTATTTAAGATTCAGATTCACCTTACGATTTGGACGTGGCTCAGGCCATCTGAAGTAAAGCATAAGATAAAAATAAGCAAGATCACGTTGCAAAATGCAGATGCTGCTCTGCAGCTGAGCTTTTCTAGTTAAGAGGTTAAAAAAAAAAAAAGAGACAAACAGGCCATAAATCTCAGGGGCCCCCGGCTCGCCTGGAACTGTTGCAGTGCATTTATCATTGTTACATAAACCTAAAAGGCTTCTTTGGCTTGGTTTTCACTGGCACGAACATTTAAAATGAAAATTAATACATGCATATGTAGATCAGTCCACTGCATGTAGCTACCTGGTGGGTAACTCCCAGATGGGGATTTCTGTTTCTCTACACTGGCTTATTTATTTATTTATTTATTTATTTTTTAATAGCTCAAAAATAGCATGTGGGTTATATAACTAATAAATGAAACCAGAGACAAATCTTAGCCTTAGGCGCCACATAGAAGGGACGGCAACTGTCAGCCTTGACTCCCTGGTTGTCAAATTCTGAGCAGGATGTTAACTCCTGAACAATTCACAAGCTTGGAAATGTCACAGATATGGGTGAGTCAGGGTTATTGTCCTGATCCACAATAAAATCATCTCTGTGGTAGCCAAGTACTTTATCTGTACAAATTAAGGTATGCATTTAAATATGCCACTATAAATCACTGCTAAGTTGCTCTGTAGCAATTAGCCAAGGGAACAGGCTAATGTTCTGCCATTTTGCACTAACTGGGCAGACAGTTCAGAAGGAAAGAATGCTTGGTCACCAGGAGACCTCCTACTGTCATTTCCAGTTCAGGTGGTATTCCCACAGCTATTTCTCTGCTACAGAACGATCTCTTAGTGCTGTCCTCATTTACACTTATTTTGGATCCCTAGGACTCTCAGCCCAGGGTAAAATTTAGAGAAACTGCTCTGTGTATCATAATAATATGACATTCAGGGGTTCATGAGTGTAGAAAACTGTTGCTTTTCTTGGTGGATGAGCTCAGAATATCATGTAGGTATCCTTCACCCTTTGAAAATAAGGGAGAATTTAAGAAGTTGTTGAAGGAAAACGTTATTGGGTCAAAAAATTACTAAGGAGCTTTTCAAATCTGCCATGGAGGAAAGACAATCCCCTATTGAATCATTATTTTTTTTGAGCAAAACATCTGATTTATTCTTGGAGGTATCCCATACAATTTCTGATTGCTTACAGGTTCCTTTAAATTGAAAGATCCAATGGAAATTTGTGAGATAACTTGGCTCAAGGCCAATGTATTTATGCCAAAGATAAATTTGCACATGAAAGGTGCAAAAGCAATAAGGAAGACAGAAGACAAAGGCAATAGAGATCAATTAGCTAATTAATCTTGAAGTAAACATTCTCAAACTCGCTATCTTACTATGTAAAAAGGTGAATACTGCTTGTCTGGTTTAACTGGAAAAATACATATGCAGGTTTTTTTTCTTGGAATACTAAGTAAATCTCGGATTTTTAAAACTGTATAACATCAAATCTAATATGGTGATTTTAGAAAGAACAGAAAAAAAAAATTAAAATATGATTGATTCCTCCTTATCTTTTGCTCTAGAAAGTCCTTTCTGAATTGATTTTTGCCAGCTCTTAAAATGAGTTTACATATTAAAAAAGGATTAGCTAAGATGATATGCTTGTAACTGACAATGTACTTATTCTGCTTTTTAAAGTGTTCTCTAATTGTGGTTAATGCTAGTTACATTGGCAGAAAACAATGTCTGTAACTGTTACACCTCTAAGACCAATTAGCCAGTGGAGGACTCAGTTGCATTTGTATGCACTTGTCCACTATCAAGTAAACTCCAACTGCAAAACTTAGAAATCAGTATTTGCCAATATTTTCTTTTCTGTGGCTATTGTTGTTAATGATGGCAGGAGTTTGGCCCAGTTCTCAGATCTAATAAGATCTACAAGGCTGGGAGACACATTTTCAACACATATGCAGAGAAAACTGGACAGGGAAATGACAAATTGAGCATGGCATCCTCACAATGTCATTCCTTCGGACCCAACACTGGCTGTAACTGCCTGTGGGCTTCACCTTTCCTAGGGATACAAATTCAGTGTTTGCTGGGAACTTGTGGCTCAACAAAATATGCCCGAGTGGCAGCTCAGAAGTTGTTCCCTGCACTCCTCTTGCTCATTGTTGTGTGGTGGCTTTTCTCTTACAGACTAGGAATGGAGCAGGAATGGATCATGGTCTTGTTCTGCAATCACCAGAGAGATATTTTGAGCCCAGGGGCAGTTAGATTTCAAAGTCGCCGCATTTACGTTTCCCAGTTACCCACTCTCCCTAAGAGAGAGTTTCCCAGTCACCCACTCTCACCAACCTAGACTTCAAAGGCGACATAGTGACATTAAGGAGAAGAAAGAAAAGCCAGCACATTTTAATCAATAAAAAAGTCTCCTTCCTATGATCTCTTTCAAACATGGGCACTCAGAAGCAGTTATAAAATTGCTTTGAATCCTCTGTTTGTTTTGAAGCAGAGGATGGTGATACATTTCAGTATGCTGAAATTTGCAGAATGAAATTAATTTGGGGAGGATAGCGGGCTGCTTTTGGAACAAACATCTGAAAACTTCTTAGTAACAACCGTACCGCTCAAAGCATGAGTCATAAAGGTAGCATAAAAGGGAGATTTGCAGCCCTCCTGAACAGGTTGGCCGGCCTCATGTTTGAACTCTCCACACAGAGCAGCCTACATATTTGCTGGATTACCCAGTGGTATCTATAGAAACTCTGCACTTGCATCTTCAGATCCAAAAATAAACAAGTAGGACGACTGTTTTTCACCTGTCCCTTTCAAGAACAGGCAAGAAACAGCTCTCTTCCTCCCCTAAAATAAAACCTAAAATGTTCCTGAACATTCCAAAGTGTTCAGTAAGATTAAAAGAGGCCAGTTCCAGTTCATCACAGAGCACTTATGAAAGAGTTCCCCATGACTTATATGCCAGAAAGAGCTAGTTTAATTTTTCTGAATGCACAGTCATTATAATCCATTAAATTTACTATAATTTCTCACTGAACCAAAACAGACTTTCCTCATTCAACGATAATTTATTCATAAATTTTTAATTTTGAAAATGGGCAAATGTCATCCTCTTTTAATTCTTTCTCTTTTACTCCTGCCTTCATTAACTCCATAGAATAAGTATATTAAAAACACTTGAGGAACAGTAAAATTCATGTGAACATTGGAACGGGACCCAAGTTCCTAAAAGACTTTGGAGAGATCAAAATAAGAATCATATAATTACTTAACCATAGTCAGTTGAAAAACCTGGGGAAAAGAAAAAAAAGAGAGCAGAGCTTGTTTCCAAGCGCCACCACTTCCTTAATACTTTGGAGTTTTTCTTGATGCCATGGGAAGAGCTCCTGTCTGTACTGTGAAAGAAGACAGTAGAGCTCCTCACTCTTGCAATCAAACCATTCTCTCAGAAAACTTTTTCTCCTGCCTGCAGGGATTAATTTCAATAGCTCCTATCACCCTAATCCAATAGACTGCCATCTTTTATTACAACACACAGAGAATCCCGGAATCAAGATTTTGATTCCTATTTGCCCTGCAACCCCCACATAGAACTCAGTGTCCTTATTTTAATCTCCTCTCCCACATCCTTTCACAGAGTAAGTCTTACTACAATGCGGTGTGAACTGTGGCGTTGCTCATGTACTTAAGTGATCTTATGCTATGTGACCAAAGCATGGGAGATAAAACGGGGGGAAAAATATGTAATCCTGGGAGAAGGCGTTTGATGAGTGATAGCCAACGGCTATTTCATCTACTGTATAAAAACAGGATTTATGCAAAAGTTGTCATAGTTTTTGATAGCCGGGCTTTGGCAAGAATGACAGCACAAGCTGCTCAGTCCTGCGAAGCTTAGGCACTTCTGCATCTGTGCAGAAACAAACCTTCAGGCGCATGGGAAACTTTAAATGCACACGTAGTGTCACCCTTGGCTCTTAGGTGACCCTGGTACTAGACAGCCACAGCCCAGACTGTTGGTCTGCGCCACCAGGCTTAGATGTTTTATCCTATCTAAAGCTTTTGCCTTTTCCATGGAAGAACATGAGCCCTTGGCACCTTCCGCAGTCCTGCTCTCCATTGTACCCATGAGGGGCCTATTTGAGCCCTCCATGACTCCTTTCACGACCAAGCCCTGGAAACCAAGGTGATGGGGTGGGAGGAAAGTACACGTATAGATCTCATCCTGATGTTGAGTTAGGATACAGCCTGACAGGGTCACATCCAGATTCAGGAGATGAGAAATGCTGCCAGCTCTCACAAGACAGACACCTTTAGTTCTTTAAGCTATCTGGACATGGCCCATATAGTTTCTAAAAATCCTACTTGATGCCTATAAATAAGCATTCTCTATTTAGTATCCTGAAAGTCAGTGTTCAGATTAACTGACTCATTTATTGGAATTATAAATGAGTCATTTTTTTATCATCTGTTGAGAGGGCAGAGACTGAGGAAAAAAAATTAACACAGACAATGAGCCATGATGCAGGAGGACAAAGGATGGCTGTGGGAACTGAAACAATATAGAAGTGCAATAAAATAAAATAAGTTGTTCTTTCCCAGGAAAGGAAATATGTGGGTTTTAGGTTTTCATAGAGAAATGTGACCCTGAAGGGGAACT